>JAODUO010000479.1:255000-265000 GCA_025642075.2 Ridgeia piscesae
ATAATTGGGCATACTGAATCATTGGAAATTTAAATTAAAAGTTTTGACGCTCCTTTTTCCCAATAAATAGCACCCTACTAAAGTGGGTGATTCCAGATTTTCGGTACATTTCAGGAGATGAAAATGAAAAAAAATCATTTGTTAAGTTCACTTTAACTTTGTTATTGTCGTCTAGATATTTCTCCATGAAAATATCATATGTGCATCGATTAAAACCCAACTATCAATCTGTAATATTTCAATAAATATGATATTCCAAAACAATTATGTCAGTGCTGGTACGGGACAAAACGACAGTTTTTCTCCTCCAATATTATTTTGTACATCAAATCAAATTAACTGAAACTTCAGCATCAAATTCGTACTTTAATAATTTCTTAATTAAACGACATTTTCTGGTGGATGAATATATATTTGGGTGTAGATACAGACAAATCGAGAATGCTTCGTAACTGAATTCTGACGCACAGCATAAATGATCGATATAGAATTTATCAATAATGATGTAATCTACAATTGCAAAACGATATATGAAAAAAGCCAATACTAATATTATAAGACTTGCAAGTTGTTGCGAGTCTACTGATATACATTTCCCTATAAAATAGATTCCCTGTAGTGTAACAGCACTGACATTTTTACATTAGTTGTGTTAGCAAATGTACACAAAAAATAAACTACCATGAACAACTAAGCGAACAATGTGTATTTATTTCGTCTCTGAGAAGAAGCTGAGAAACATTGCGAAGTTCTTCTTCTGTCTATATTCTATGAAGTTGTGTCATCACGGAAGAAATGAAACCATGTTATCCATTGGATCACACGTTGATGGTGGCACCATAGTTCAAAGAGGTTGTACTTTCGAGAATCTGATATAGGGCAAAATGGAAATGCCATACTGCCGTGTATCCTAAATGAACAGCCTATGCAATGACCACTAGCTTTCCGCTCCCACTCTCCTCTCTCTCTCTCTCTCTCTCTCTCTCTCTCTCTATCTATCTATATATATATATATATATATATATATCTCTCTCTCTCTCTCTCTCTCTCTCTCTCTCTCTCTCTCTCTCTCTCTCTCTCTCTCTCTCTCTCTTGCTCTCTCTCTCTCTCTCTCTCTCTCTCTCTCTCTCTCTCTCTCTCTCTCTCTCTCTCTCGCTCTCGCTCTCTCGCTCTCTGTTTGCAAATGTTCTTTTCTTCTAGAAGGTAGAGCCGTTGGCGTTCAACATTTGTTTTTTCATTATTTGCCTGAACATGGAGTACGTGGTAAGTACCTAAATATACAGTTACAAGACATCTTATTCATATGATAATCCTAATGGAGCCCTTTCTAGTAAGCGCTAGAAATTATAGGTAACTAAATGTCAGTATTGCTATACACTCAGTGTAACAGGACTGACCATAAACGACTCGTAACAGCTCTGACGTCAGTGAGCTAAATGCAGAATCTAAGTAAAACAATATCCCTGTTAATTGTCACTCACATGGTGATCTTTTTATACGGTATATTCGTGTTATTGATTGCATAGAAGACTGGGTCGGTGGGATTTTTGACAGTGAGTTAATTATAACAGGACTGACCATGAATGAACCTACCTTTCGACAATGTATTCAACTAATGGCCATAAACATCATGATCCTAATGCCATGAGCTCCTCGCCTCTTTTAGTTGCCCATTATCTCATCAGTGCTTCCACCTGATGTATGCAGCTAAACAAAATTCTGCAATTTCATATATAAACACCGTAACAGTACTGACGTAGCAGTACTGACGTAACAGTACTGACGTAACAGTACTGACGTAACAGTACTGACGTAACAGTACTGACGTAGCAGTACTGACGTAGCAGTACTGACGTAGCAGTACTGACGTAACAGTACTGACGTAACAGTACTGACGTAGCAGTACTGACGTAGCAGTACTGACGTAGCAGTACTGACGTAACATACGACGTAAATACTGACGTAACAGTACTGATAGCAGTACTGACTAGCAGTACTGACGTAGCAGTTACTGACGTAGAGTACTTGAGTAACAGTACTGACGTAACAGTACTGACGTACAGTCGACGTAGCAGTACTGACGTAGCCCGTAAACATCTGACGTAACAGTACTGACGTAACAGTACTGACGTAGCAGTACTGACGTACATACAGTGCAGTACTGACAACAGTACTGACGTAGCAGTACTGACAAAATACTGACAATTCAGTACTGACGTAACAGTACTGACGTAACAGTACTGACGTAACAGTACTGACGTAACAGTACTGACGTAACAGTACTGACGTAACAGTACTGACGTAACAGTACTGACGTAACAGTACTGACGTAACAGTGCTGACATTTTTGTTGGACAAGATAAATGTTTGGTTGTTCAATCAATAACTACCGAATTAAGCAATTGTAATAAGAATATTTAAGATATTTAAGTGCATGATATAAGTCTTCGACGAATAGAGTTTTTAATATAAATCATGCAAATGGTCAACATATAATGCAAAGAAAATCCAACCACCCCTCATGGGACAGCAGATATGATTTGGACATTTTGCTAACTATCACATGTCTTGTTTTCGTGGCATATTGGCAGCTAAACAACGCATAACAGCAGAATGAAATTTAATTTTCGCCAAACTACAGGTCAGAATATGCTGACGACATTGAATTGCACAGAAAATCTGGAATCACCCAACTACCCTTTCAGGAACTTGCCAGTTAATGTCAATCCAACTCAGTTGAGTTGCCAATAAAACTTGTGTTATTATTATTGTTATAATTATTTAAAAACCGTCAAACATTCGCGTGAATACTACTAGATGTTACTCCGATTTTTTTCTCCGTTATTGTATTTCAGACGTCTGACGTTGCGAGTTTGGTATTTTTAGTTGTCATAAACCCGAGTACAACAATATTGTTAGACGAATGTGGAACGTGAAAAACATACATCACGACTGCGGACAGCCCGTGGGAGGCCGGGGGATATTCTGGAGACGAAAGGTCAGTGGTCGTTACGTCGGATATGAACCGATGACATTACGAGCCGTGTGGTCTCTGTCGTCGCCAGCTCATATTGTCAGACGATTCGGACTGCAAGATTTGCAACGTTATTACTGCCCAGACACCGGGGTGCTGACCAAATGATCGGCGTCATAATTTAGAAAAGCGATGTACAAGTAATTGGTCGCCTAAGCCGCTGACATTTGCGTCAGGATTATTAGGCAAGAAAAAAATTATCTAGAAAATTGCATCAGGGTTGACGTAGCTGGGGGCGTGATGTCCGGTTTGGGGGCCATTGCCCACCATCTATCTAGCTGTATGTTCGGAAATAAAAAGTCGAAGTGGCTACAAGGATAAGAAAATAGTTCTTAACATTCGGTTCAAAATTATTGCAGCAAACAATATAGACACGTTAATTTTGTAGTAAAACAATTACTGTATAAAAATATAAAAGCGTTCGCGACAAAAGTGGTGCAATGGACAGTAACGAGAGAATACTGAAACCAGCTATAGGAGTATAACTTTGTACAATGCTTTTCTCTTTATAGTGATTTAGATTTATATCTCGATTTCCCGTCATTTCATTTGTATTGTTTATACGTATAGTAATTTTTTATTTACACAATACACTGCCAGATATATTATTTGAAAGTGAGAAAATGTTTTGCAAAAATGTATCTTTTCCTAAGAATACTTAATAAATATGCAAAATGAAACAAATTGTTAATGTGCGCTAAAGAACAGGTTAATTAACGATTTATGTAAATAATTTTTTTTTAATGAATGCAGTATGCGGTAACTTCCTGTTATGCGTAAGTGTACGAATAACGTTTTTAACATGAAACTAGTGAACGCATAAACTTAATGAGGATAATTAAAACAGTCCTATGGTGGGCGTTTTGCACTGCACTTTAAAACGACGTCGCAATTTTTGTCAACAACCTCCCACGTCTTCCGAAGTCATCATTCGACACCGCAATGCTGCCGAAGTTCCGACTCAACCCCTCCGTCTTTTGTACCAGAGAAAGTCCAGCTTCACGCTGATAGCAATACTAAGTTAAGTGTGTATGTGTGTATGTGTGTATGTGTGTATGTGTGTATGTGTGTGTGTGTGTGTGTGTGTGTGTGTGTGTGTGTGTGTGTGTGTGTTGTGTGTGGTGGTGGTGGTGGTGGTGGCGTGCTGGTGGTGGGGAGGGTAGTGGTAGGAGAGAGCGAGTGCGTATGGATGGAGCGATTAGGTCTGCGCGACGTGAACGTGAACGGACGTGCGATATGCGAACGGAACGTGACGTGTCGCGAACGTGACGGAGCGCGAGCGTGAGCGTGAGCGTACGTGCGTGAGGTGTCAGTGTGCATATGCTGTGCGTGGTTGTGTGTATGTGTACTGTAGAGCGTGTGCGCGTGTGCTGAGGTGTGGTGCGTGTGCGTGGCGTGTGCGTGAGCGTGAGCGTGAGCGTGTGCGTGTGCGTGTGCGTGAGCGTGAGCGTGAGCGTGAGCGTGAGCGTGTGCGTGAGCGTGAGCGTGAGCGTGAGCGTGAGCGTGAACGTGAACGTGAACGTGAACGTGAACGTGAACGTGAACGTGAACGTGAGCGTGAGCGTGAGCACGTGCGTGTGTATGTCATAATGCTTCGGGTTTATTAATTGTAAACATTAAGAGCTCCAAAATAGTTTGTGTTATTGCTGCTGTAGTTATGTCATGCTCTCTTACATCAAAGACACATTATGGAATCCATAAGATGAGAGCCACAAACAAAACGACACCAATGTTCATCAAACAAAACTAAATCCTTCCTATCAATAGTTTTTGGATTCCCAGAAGAGACCTAATATAATACTCGTGTCTGTGTATTTTTAAAAAATCGCGGCAAATCTACGGTAAGACCGTCAATAACAGTAGGAACTGTCAGTAAGTGCGATTATCGCAAAGGTCGTACAGAAGTCTGACAAGTTTGACAACAAGTAGCATTTGGTACCGCTGGTCTGATTTCTAATGCACTTTATTAGCCTAATTTGTTGTTTTGTAGGACGACGTAGGTTTTATATTGCAGTAGGCGTGCGGCTGTTTTTTCTAGCAGCGTAAATTGTTGCATTGACGCAATCATTTGTGCGTGGTCCGTGTATATGCCGTCTTTTCCTTTTTTCTTCGCTAATTGAAAGGTCATTGGATATGCCCAATCAGCAGTTATCGGGTGTCAATTACTAATTAAGACGTATAAGGTCAATAATTATCCACACTTTCCATATTACATTCGGTGTAGCGGACCCTATAAGCGTGCAGTTATGAGTCTCGTAATCGGCGATGTTGTTTCTTTACGGTATGTCTCCTCAGCATGTTGAGGCTAGGCGGTAACCCGGAAGAAGAAGAAGAATCGCGTTTAAAATGACGCGAGCGGTGGCATGTCAATCACGTGACATGTTACCAAACGGAAAAAAAATGGCGAACACATAGAACGTACGGACATTTAGGCGTAGTTTTTTACGTCCTGGCCAAAACGGTTGTCGTCAAGCAAAGGGAACATTTCACGAGTTCAACATATTTGTGACATCGGCAAACCGCGACCTAGCTGAGCGTCAACTATCTGTCACGTGGCCTGTTACCAAGCAAGAGCTCCGTTAAGTCATCCAAAATGGATGCCGAACACATGGTGCGTTTGTGCATTTGTGCATTTGTTGTATTATTTGTTGAAATACTAGCCACAAAAATGTTTTTATTAAAAAAAACATATCACCACGTTGTAAACGTGAGAACGATGTGTTTGATTTGTGAGTTTTGCGGCAATAGTAACGAAATTCACGTAGAATGTGCATAACTGTTACCAACATCGGTGTCAACGGTAAAGCTTGACGGATATTTATTGTGAAGTACTTGCCCACATCAATTGATGCAGCCAGTGCATCACTATTTCCCTACATTCATCATCGATCGCCAGGTGTCGCTGCTGCCGATTACATCACTACCAGTCGTCGGTATCTTTGGCAAATCCTTTTGCAAAATTATGTTTTTAAGTTCAGCCAATGAAATCGTTCACGATGAGTGTGGTCGGCCCCCGGTCATGTGATGTAATTGTTTTATGATTTCGACCACACCCTGCTCATGTTGCATGCAGTGTTTGGGATGTGGAAGCAAATATTCGAATACACAAAAAGGTTGATCTGCTCGTGTGACAGGTCGGATGGACCGTTATACGGGAATACGGCACGCAATTCTCGTTTGCCGCCATACAGTGTTTATGTTATTTTGCGATTTTCATTCATGAGGTCCGCTGTAGCGCTTACATTTTCCCGGCGTTATAAACGTTCCGATTGACGGATGTATATAACCTCTCAGCAAAGTTATATGTCGCAAATTAACACGAGGCAAACAAGTTTTGAGGCATATTTTGATAGCAAGCGTAAATCACGTGACTGTAGTGCGCCATAATCCGTGACAGTGATTTATAAAAAAGCGTAATATTTTATTGCATTGAACGACATTTTAAGAAACTCTTCACAGTAATCATCACAGCAGAGTTATCGAACAGCTCGTGCCATTTATACCGAAAATGCTTTGTTGTTTCGCTGGATATTGATGATTTTTCATTTATTGCGCATGCGCAGAAACGTCAATAGGAACGTTTTTAACGACCGGAAAAATGTAAGCGCGACACCGGTCTCAACGACTCGACTGAGTCATGTATTGTGTCGCTGTATTGCGTAACGTCCAGCAAAAACATCCCACACAACTTGTCTAGAAGCTGAGACCAACGACACTCCTCGTGTTCGGAAGCCATGTCTGACGAAATTGACAGACATTTTGCTAGGTAGCAGGTCACGTGATAAATGTGTCAGTTGACGAGTTCAGTGGTTACATTATTAGACTATTAGAACGATATGATGTCGGCCATGACAGTCTGTCCACAAACATTCATAAGATTACTGGCACAAACAACTTTGCTCTATAACTGAGTCGTAAATAAACACTTCTGGAGTGAGATTTTCAAAACAAATTAGATAAAAACATAAACTATACTACGGAATGTCACGTAGGGGTCAGCCACTTTGTTGTGCTGCAGTAAGCCGTCCAGTGGATAAGTTAACCGTGTCACAGCTTAAAGTGGTAACCGATTGCGACGCTAGTCGACAGAGAATATAATAAATTATAATCTTTTTAGTTTTAGTCTTTAAATAGTAGAATGGTAAATTTGCGATCTACAATCCTTTGTAATCGTACTCTAGGTAGACATTTCATATTGTGTTTTTGCTTGAGTGAGTTTTATAAGATCATTGCGTGTGCGTGTGCGTGTGCGTGTGCGTGTGCGTGTGCGTGTGCGTGTGCGTGTGCGTGTGCGTGTGCGTGTGCGTGTGCGTGTGCGTGTGCGTGTGCGTGTGCGTGTGCGTGTGCGTGTGCGTGTGCGTGTGCGTGTGCGTGTGCGTGTGCGTGTGCGTGTGCGTGTGCGTGTGCGTGTGCGTGTGCGTGTGCGTGTGCGTGTGCGTGTGCGTGTGCGTGTGCGTGTGCGTGTGCGTGTGCGTGTGCGTGTGCGTGTGCGTGTGCGTGTGCGTGTGCGTGTGCGTGTGCGTGTGCGTGTGCGTGTGCGTGTGCGTGTGCGTGTGCGTGTGCGTGTGCGTGTGCGTGTGCGTGTGCGTGTGCGTGTGCGTGTGCGTGTGCGTGTGCGTGTGCGTGTGCGTGTGCGTGTGCGTGTGCGTGTGCGTGTGCGTGTGCGTGTGCGTGTGCGTGAGCGTGAGCGTGAGCGTGAGCGTGAGCGTGTGCGTGTGCGTGTGCGTGTGCGTGTACGTGTGTGTGTGTGTGTGTGTGTGTGTGCGTGCGTGCGTGCGTGCGTGCGTGCGTGCGTGCGTGCGTGCGTGCGTGCGTGCGTGCGTGCGTGCGTGCGTGCGTGCGTGCGTGCGTGCGTACGTACGGGCATGTTAACGTTTTCCTTCTAGACAGTTTGCACCTCAGCGCCATTTTCTGAGAATACATTGTGTCAATTAAAAAAACGAAAATAATGCCTTTATACGAATTCACCGCTCAGACCCGTGTCTCGTGTCACTGCTGTGTGCGCATCTCTCTCGCCGCTGAGGAAAGAATTCCGCTTGAGAGAAAATGTCCCGCTTGAAATGAGGAATGGACTGTTTTAATGAGGCTCTCTATAGGTTTGTAAATACAGTGTTTTGTAAAAAGAAAACACCCATCCGAAACACAATTAACTATGGTGCCTACCGTCAAGTAAGTTTGTTTTAGCTGTTTTGGGGTTCGCGCCCAATGCTATAGGCCCGCGTAAATCGATTGTTCGCAACATTAAGCGTGGCTCCTGTAATTATTCCGATTCACGCAAATGGCTTACATTATCTGCCGAGGACACCTGGCGTCTAGCCAGTAGGTAGCTATCGCAAACGACATCGGAAATTCACCTCATACCAAACATCCGGTGGGAGAGTACATCGGGAAAGTTGTTGTACATATACCGCCATAAGGATATCGGGCATTTTTGGCTTAGAAATGTAGCGTGAGAAACACAGTTCCATTTGATATAATTGGCACAAGTTCTCTGATTCACACCTAAGCTCTTTTTAACGTAGGGTGTGGGGTCTATCAAATCGATGCGCCGTTCCGTCATTATCAAAGGATGGGTTTGCGGCTAAACCTCATATGTTATGCAACATGTTTATTTAAACTTGGTTTCGCAACACTTGAACCCGGCATCGACGTGTCAATGCCGCGTGTCTACAGCCCATCATATTGCGGTCACGCTTTGCCTTCCGAAGACACCGTCCCGTCCGAAAGAAGAGACCGCCATGCCGGCCGATGCTGCGCTGTCAGTCAAGCCGGCGTTCCTGGCGAGCTAGCGGTCCGACTATCTATCTATCACCCCCGCCGATGCGTTTAGGTGTTAAACGGTGATAACAAAAACAATTAGACGCCGAAGGAGACGCGTTTAGGAGCATCCGCCTTCCTTTCAAGGCGCGCCCAGCCCACACGTAGGGCGTTGCTGACCGGACGCCGGAAATTTGCATACACACTCCGTATCAATCACTGGCATTCTTGCACGCGCAGAAAAACTCGCGCAATCACACACACACCCAACGTAAACCCGAGGTCGTGGGCTGACGGAAGAATGACGGGCATTACATTTACGGTCGCGATCTTAATTCGACTGCCCCATTTATATATTCCTGGACAATCGCGATTCGCCGCTGTATCGCTAACGACAACGACCACGTCGGAGGCACTTCATCATGGGAACGTCAGCGGATGTCGAGCGGCGACGTCGGTGCGGAGAGACACCGCGTCTCGGTGAATGTGACGGCGTCACGGATACGGGCACCAGAGGCAGTAACGATGGCAGAACTCCCGCCGTAAGTAAACTTTGCTCTTTGCTGTTCGGTTTCCGAGTGCGATTATCGTCGTGTTTATGTGCGTGTGTCACGCATTTCATCCACGGTGTTGTCATTTGTCTCCCCAACGAGACTCTCCGTGCACCCAGCATCACGAGTGCGCCCGATCTGTTAAAGGGAGGGTGTCGGTTCACAGACTTTTGTTTATTATGCACAATTATGTTTTTTAAGATTATAATAAAAGAACATATCTTAAAGATTGCAGGCGCATTGTCAGCCAAGTTATACATGCAATTATTACATTATCAAACTCGTTAAAATGTTCGTAATTTGACAGATTGGAACTCGCGAGGATTCTAAAATCTAAACAATACATCCAGTTTCAAAACTAGTTGTATAGGTGGTGCGACTGAAGCGGGTCTAATTACTGCAATACTCTAACTTTGATATTCATTTCTCAACGTTCGATACAACAGGCTTCCCTTCTAAATTACTATGCTGGGTAACAACTGGATAACGCCATCGCTTTAACACATCCAGCAGTAGACAGACATGGATGAGTCGGTGTTGTCTATGATTTCCACCAATAGCCACCCTCACTATCGCCATCGCCATCGCCATCGCCATCGCCATCGCCATCGCCATCGCCATCGCCATCGCCATCGCCATCGCCATCGCCATCGCCATC
>JAODUO010000479.1:272500-337500 GCA_025642075.2 Ridgeia piscesae
CCATCTTTAAATCTAACATGGCAGCCGTAAAGCAAGTTTGTTTTTAAATTTAGTGACATGTCCCAAGATATGTGCGCCTATCCTTCACAATCACTATTCTACATGACTACACGTAGCATTCTAACCGCCGATTTCAGCACATTTAATTTTTGTTGGCAGCCATTCTGAAATGTAAATGGCTGCCAAGAAAATAAAAACAAATCTATAACTGGAGTTTTGCAACGCAACTAAACACTTGACAACGAACATGGCCGAAACCTGTCCTCGATAAATCTGCATAAAGGTCCGGAATGATCAGACAGTCGGTCAGTCGGTTAGTCGGTCGGTCCGTCCATCGGACTTCCGACCGCCCAGCCGACGGAGTCGATTGATTAGAGCGAGTGCGGTTTTCGACGTTCCGTGTTTGACGTCTGTGTCGGCTACTGCAGGTTACCAAGACACGCGTGTGACGGGGAGATACTTCGGCTCCACATTCGACAACTTCATCCATTAATTCCCCAACAACAGCAGCGGTCTTCGGAATGCCAACTATGCGCTCTCTCACTCTGTTTCCGACCGTCTAAATATGTCGTTATTAATCGCCCTTTGATCAATTCTTGACTTACGTGAACCGACGAGTTGACGGGGCAGAACATATCGCGGCCATTCTCGTGTATTCTCGGCGTTCCTCGGTGCTATTTCTTCGCCAGCGCAACGTACGCGTGTATCTCGGGCCCTGTCATTTACCGGGGCCTGGATAATAAACGTTTACGTCGTTAAAGGTCTTCTTTGTGAGCGTAGGATATATACATTCGACATGTACTGCTTATTAAAACATGATAATTTTCCATAGGTATTTTCTCTGCTGTTTTGGTCTTGCAATTCTATCCATAACTTGGGTGTTATTTGCGCAACAAGCCGATAAATAACTGTGTTTATACAAATCACTTTCAGCTTGACGCCACGTGGGTGATTAATTAGGCACCCCGATTGTAATGACAATTGTAGTATGGCGAACTGAACCGAATATTCATTACCATGCCATATATGGATAGTGTAGGCAGGACCCAAACTTGAAACTACGCGTATGTGGAGTAATTGTTGGGTCTGTTGTCAGGGCTATAAGTTATTAATAAAACAGGTGTATAATGGTATGAAGGCATACAATTACAAGAAATTATTATATTAACAGGACTGATAAAAATTGCTTTAAAAGTGTTAAAGAATCCCGTTACGTTTATCATCGATGATGACGGAACGTGCATATAGCTCAATGGTTGGTGGGATAAACCGTTCAAAGAATACTTTCTTGGTCCGTTAGTTCCAGCAGTGTCAGTGTCCCGGTTCTGACACCACGCAACAGAGATGAAGTGCATTCCTGAATGCGCCCTGGCTTCGGTGGGAAACCTGCGCCGCTGTGATTCATCTACAAGGTCAACAAACTAGTCCGGAATCTTGTATTTTGGATTGGCTCACGGAAGTCGGCTTTCCTCGCGACGCTAAAACGTGTGTGTGTGTGTGTGTGTGTGTGTGTGTGTGTGTGCGTGTGCGTGTGCGTGTGCGTGTGCGTGTGCGTGCGCGGTGCGCGTGCGTGTGCGTGCGCGTGCGCGTGCGCGTGCGCGTGCGCGTGTGCGTGTGTGTGTGCGCGCGCGCGCGCGTGCGTGTATGTAGATGTAGATGTAGATGTAGATGTAGATGGAGATGGAGATGGAGATGGAGATGGAGATGGAGATGGAGATGGAGATGGAGATGGAGATGGAGATGGAGATGGAGATGGAGATGGAGATGGAGAAGGAGATGGAGATGGAGATGGAGGTGTAGGTGGAGGTGGAGGTGCAGGTGTGCGAGTGTGCGAGTGTGCGAGTGTGCGAGTGTGCGAGTGTGCGAGTGTGCGAGTGTGCGAGTGTGCGAGTGTGCGAGTGTGCGAGTGTGCGAGTGTGCGAGTGTGCGAGTGTGCGAGTGTGCGAGTGTGCGAGTATGCATGTGCGCGCAGTGTATATGTAGTTGTATCGTGGGATCGTGGGATCGTGCGCGCGTGTGTTCGTATATGTTTGTGTGCGTGTATGTACGTGTAATGTACGTGTAACTGTATTGTATCGGTGCACGTGCATGCGTATGAGGGTCTGGCCGTGTGTGGGGGTGTATATGAAATTATATTGGTACATGTGCGCGCATGCGTGTTCGCGTGCGTGCGTGCGTGCGTGGTGCGCCCTGCGCGGAATGTAGTCGCCATACATTGTTGGCAACGCAAGTTTTTTTACTGCATCGTAAGACAAACGTTTCCGGGAAAATGTCGGCCGCCGCCCACAATATGTCTCTTCCCGCCATTTCCCCCAGTGGGCTGACTTCAGGGCGTTCCCGAGCTCTGCCGCCGGCGCTAATGGGAACGGGATCTGGTAGTAAACTGTGCTTACGAAGAACGAAGTTTTTCTCGTGACGAACGACTACAGTGCGACCCCTGGCGGCGTTCTCCGGAATGTCGCTGTAGTGTCGACCTGCCGTCTGGTGACAAACGCGCAGCACTAACAGGTGGAGTTCGCTCGTTATTCGTCTTCGGAATGGACTATGCGGTAGTTCTAGTTATGCTGCGGTCAGCCGCTATTTGTGCCCGGAGAAGTGTTGTGGTTTGCAGCGGTCTGTATAAGTGGGCCCGTGTTGCGCGCGGCATGGCGAGCTCTTCCGGTATTCCCGTGTGCAGTATGTGTGCTATTTCGCTATCTGTGCATGAATCGATCGGTTTGAAGCAGTGTAAAAATAAAGTATTCCGCTGTTGGTGGCGAAGAGAAACCGTTAGCAAACAAAAACCGTTAAAACATGTAAATGTCTGTGTATCTATATATAACTAGACTATAGTCAACGTGTTCAATACGTGTTAAGTCATATGAAACAAAGTTGCCAGTAAACTGAACTGATGCTATTCTAATAAGTTCTTAACATTTTAAAGTATTTAAATAATCTAATAATCTACAAAGTTGCGTGTGTATTAATTTATGCATTCATTTACGCACGCACATACGCTCGCACGATCGTACGCACACGTGCTAACACACCCAAAAAAGTGCGAGCCCATGCCACACGCAAACGCAGTGCATGCAAACAGGCGTCTGTGCCTTTTTCTGGGCCTAAGTGGCGTCGTGTTTAATCTTAGAGCTTACTGCTTCGTACAGGCCGTAATAATCAGTTTGTATCTTCCCCAAAGCAGTACTTGGGTATATTCAACATGTTCAAATGTCCGAAATCAAATGTCGAAACGTAAAATGGAGCTTCAAACTCGGTATCACCAGTATGATCTACTGACCAAGTACACGGAGAACATCTAAAAATATGATATATCGCCAAATCCGCCCCAAGTCTCAGTCATCGCACATTGCATATGGTGGGAAAGATTAGAACATGACATTTGTTGGGTTATTCCTGACAATACGATTCTTGGTTCGGGTCTTGCAGGCCAGTTGGAAACCGATCGTGGGCCTAATTTTGCCACACTATATAAGAGATGACATGTCACTTTTACACTGGATGTATGTATTTGCATACATGCATGCGTGCGTGTGTTTGTGCGTGTGTGCATGCGTGTGTTCGTGCGTGCGTGCGTGCTATCGGTGCGGGCATGACAACTCTACGTTCTTCTCGTGTGCTTGGATGGAGGGGTCGACGCTGGTCTGGCACCGTTAATGTCACTCTGTCTTCGCCCTAGACTGACACGGATCTTTGCCCACATATTCCTAAGTTTTATGTCCGTTTTCTGACAGGCGTTCGGTGGCCCAGCCTGGGAGGGGCATTGTATCCATAACAAGAGGCGTCTACGGCATTCGGCGTCTGTCTTTCTTTTGTTTACATTCTCACCGACTTTCTACGAGGTTTCTCAGAACTATGAAGGTCGCATTTTAATGCCGAGAACACTGTGATGGTTCGCACAAGACAACGTAACTGTTATTTTACGATTGCGTTATCACAAAGCGACGTATTACCTTCTAGGGAAAGATACATTTCCTCCAGTAAAGTAGCATGTCGTGTTTAACACGAAGCGTTCGACATATTATGCGGTGAACAATTGAAACTATTAGAAGTATTATTACCATTATTTAGTCAGTCCACGACTTGGCACATAGTATAAGGCAACAGCAATAAGCCGTTAGTGTGGTCGCTGTTATCAGTAGCAGCAACTACTACAGCAGCTTCTGATGCTGTTACCCCTATCGGGGGCACATTTAGCAACCCCCGTGCCCCCTAGACCCATCTGTGGCTGCGGGTGGATATTTCTGTTTACAATACTAGTTGCATTGAGAAATGCCATGCTACTTTTAAAAGTTGCGCGCTGTTGTAAACTTGTGTTTGATATCTTATTGAATCACCTTTAAACGGTGACTATTTTACAATTAAGGCAATCTCTAGATCGAAGTGTTTACACTATGTCCACGGATTGCCAGAATAATTATATTTAATGCCAGTATGCGTTTGCTGATTCGCTCCCTGCTGGAAATAGTGGCACACGAAACAGTGGCACACCCGTCGCCGGCAGTGGCAATCAGTAACAGGCAGCGTTATAGGCAGTTCCGTTTGCGACAAGTCCCACTGTTGATAACCCAGGAACTTAACGAGGGTGATAACGACTGGTCACGTGTCTCACACCACATAGCCAGTGAGTGATAACATTTGGTGTTTGAGATTGCTAACAATATATTAATGAACAGAAAATCGACGAACAGACGATCTCCAGAACAGACCAATTATGTCGGTAAAGCTTTTTGTTTATACAAGAATATATTAATAGACAAATGCGTTTAATACAGTGTTGTTTTTATTTCACAGCACAATGTCGGCTTTATTCAAGCCTCGTTGTGTAGAGGTGACCGAAACAATGTAACCTGATCAGTGTTGCATGCTGGTGGAATTAGTGCGTCAGCGACGATGCATTTATTTTTGTTTTTACAATTAAGCTGTTGACAGCTGGCTTCACGCACACCTTCAGAACCTGTCACACAGATGTTCGGGAGCTATCTTTCTAGTTCTGCTCCAGCGACTGTTTGAAGTATCTGCTGCCGTCCGTGCTGAGGGAAGCTATGTGCTAGGAAAACAACGTTTTCTCTTCCACGGCATTGTCGCGTAGTTTCGCTGGGTGTGTGTAATGTTTATAGTTTACCAGTAATTAAGCAACACCGGTCTATCGCTTAGACGGTTGTCCGCATGTTTCTTGTAGCCATGCCGCCGGACCAACGTTTGTTGGACCGTCACTTTGCCAACGGTCGCCACCTTGCCGCCACCTTATCGTTTGCTGTCACTTTGTCGCCGGTCGTCACCTTGTCGCCTGTTGTCACCTTGCCGCCTGTCGACACCTTGCCGCCTGTCGTTACTTCGCTGCCTGTCGTCACTTAGGCGGTTGTCTTCGTTGTTAAACAACGCAACAAGTTACATTTAAACCTGTGGCGATCATACCAATACTGGACAATAAGAAAACACTCACTTGTCAAGTTAAATGGTGCGAGCGACGACCACTACTGAACAAATGAAATTAACCCTTTGGGGTATCCTTTACCATTTCTCCTGGTGACATTGCTGATATGTACGAGCATAATTAGAAGACCTAAGATGTACAGAATCAGAAGATTACACGTTGTTTCATGTATGCTTACATATGTTTAGAATGAGGCCACCATAACAAAATTAGGCCTACCTGTTGCTGTTGCAGCTGCTGTTTCGTTGCTCCTTCCTTTGACATGACGTCTAGTCAAGCCTCGTGTTGAACAGTTTCCAACATGCAAACAGGAAACGTGGGTAACTTTACTGGAGATGTAATGCCATCATTACATTTGCGCCTCTGTCTTCCAAACTTCGACGCCGTTGACTGATACTGAACGTTCGCTAGGGAAGGGACGATCACACCCACGCCCGAATCACTCCTACCCTGACAGAAAGCAAGAAAGTGGAACAATTGAATAGTTTATTCTTCCGACAGATGTCAGCCGACTTAATTGATTATGCATAAAACAGACGATACACTAAATTTAACATACGCAACATTACAACGTTTAAAATGTCATCTTATGACAACTAAAATAAAAACCAGAGATCAGAATAACAGAGAGACCCGTTTCTAAAGGAACGATTACATATCTACCTTTTCCTTGACGTGTCGTCGTGAAGTACCTGATGACGTCACGGCTGATTCTTCCAGGTGAAAACAGAAAGAAGACAACACTAAAACAAGTGTGCTATAACATCGAACCGTTGTCCTACCTGCTTGATTTAAGTAGCGGCGTGAAACTTCGGCAACATACACGCGACACTTAGGATCACCTGACGCAAGTTAACATTACAAAGAGGAAAGCATGCAACTGTTCTGTGGACAGAGCAGCTGCTTAACTACCTTTTGTTTGATGTTCCGACTTCAGATGTCCTCTGACGTTACTACCGACGCTTTGCACAGAAAACAGTAAAATTGACACAATTAAGAAAGCAACGGAAACAAGTATGCAGCATACTTCCCTTAGTGCTGAAATAATACATGTAAGTTAAGACTTAGCTATTTAAATAAAATGAATCTGCAAGTACTGCTGTCGCCACAGCAGCACAGTTACAGAAATACCTTTTGCTCGATACTCCCTTTCCGTTTTCAGCTGACATCACGGCACATGAAAACATAAAATGTTTGAGTTAACATTGTAGCAAGAAAATAACCTGATTAGGGTCTCTTCTGCGTCCTCTTTTGCGTCATCTTCTGCTCCATCGTTTGCGTCCTCTTCAGCGTCCTCTTCTGCGTCCTCTTCTGTCTTCTCTTCTGTGTCCTCTTCTGCGTCCTCTTCAGTGTCCTCTTCTGCTCCATCTTCTGCGTCCTCTTCTGTGTCCTCTTCTATGTCCACTTCTGCGTCCACTTCTGGGTCACATCATCTGAGGAAAAAAACACGTTAAGAATTAGCCACATACCTTTTGCTCGACACTCCGTCTTCTAGAGTCCACTGATATAATTACTGATGCTCTGAATCCACAACACATAGAAGACTAAACATAAATAAAGCTAGGACTAAGTTGGCCCGTTTTCTTTGATAGGGAACCTTTCAGGGTATTGATAAGCTCTGCCGGGGCTAATTAAGAGTAGGAATTACAAAATGGCACCCGGAAGTCCTACAATGAAACTAGCGTTTAGGATGTGACGTAGAACATCACGACAGTGACGTCATGCCGATGGAAACTAATCGAAATAATACTATTGCTATTTATTACTAAAAGTACTAAAAGTACATGCAGTAAAATTAATTAAACCAATGATTTATTATTTATATGGGTGATCTTTGTGATGATACTGATACAGCAAAACTGAGCGTGAGTAAAACTCATGCTCAGTCTCAGAATTGTTTGGTATTACCTTGCCTGCGATTATCTGAATTCAAGAGCAATATAGGAAAGTTGCACACATTGTTGCCGTTCCCACGCGTTAAATTGTTAAACAGCATGTTATAAAAATATTGTTTCTACAAAATGGTCTTACCATGTGCGCTGCATATTTCTACACAGATTACCTTACATGGGCGCCTCGTTCTTGATCGTTTGCCATGGAGAATGGGCACGGGTAAACAGTGATCACACCATTTCCGTTGTAAACGTCACGTCCCGCATGCTTATGGGCAACTGTGCACATGCGCAGAAAATGTATTCACATCGTTTCCGCTGTAGATGAATATCCGCTTAACCGTTGGCTTGGCTGTAAATAATGTGTTTTTTATTCACCAGTCTAACAGCCGTATAATGTTCTCACTCAAGATAAAGAATAACAAGTAGTGACGATAGATAAGGCCAATTTTGAAATAATAATAAGAAAATACACTTAATACGGGAACATCGTGTACAATAGTCCACCTGACCCAAAATGTTTTTATAAACATAAATGCATGATTCTAGCCAAAAACAAAACTCGCCGCTTTCGTCTCTGATGTGCATACGCTTGGTGCATGGGTTTAGGCCTAATATCCGTTAAAACATTCTTTGAGACGCGAAAAGGATTCCTTCCTGTCCCGAAACATAATGAAAAGATTCTTTGAGAACTTCAAACAAACTGTAATGTACACAATCCTGGTAATAAAACGATTTCATGTAACTCTATGGCTTTATTTCACTAGAGTTATGCTTTATTAATCACAAATAACCATACCATATACGGATAACATAGGTGGATCGAGCCCACGCTAGGAACTCCGCGTAAGCCTACGTGGAGTTATCTTGGACAAGAAAGGTTTAAAAAAAATATATTACCAGGCTGATTAGTGATTGAAAAATATAATTCTAATGAAATATGGCAAAGCGTTAATGAAATAGTTGTATTAAAAACAAAAGTGTACATTACAAAGGGTTTATATTCTCAAAGGATCCCTTTTCATAATAGTTTGGGATAGGAAAGAACCCTTTTCGTTTACCAAAGATGGGAAAATATTTCAAAAGAAACACCAATATAAGACACTGAACAGGAAAACGAATGTACACTGAACAACAATGATGATTTCATAACATGTTCATGTCACGTGGTCATAGCACAGTTATAATCTTCTGGCCAATGGTCATCATGCAATCCACATCGGCAGTAGAGCTGGCGTGCATCCCGGCATGGCGTAAAGTGAATTGAATCTGATCTAAATAAGCTTTCGAGAACTGGAATATACTCAGAGTTGCTTCGTGGATGCGTGTGGCGGAAACTAAATTAAATTCAAACAATCTTATGCACGCAATATTAATGCGGATTTAAAGCATTACTATTAAAAAATTAGAATCACGTGGATCCACTTATTGGTCATTTGGTCATTTTTTCAACACGAAACCCACCGCGAATTCTGTAACAAAATGGGGTACCCAAGCGTCCCTTGACCGCAGCGCCCCCTGACCATCGTTTCAGCGACGTTCGGTGGCGCCACATAGCAGATTCTAAATAAACAAAGTTTTGTGTGACTATTGTTACGAGTGGCGCCACACCGTGAGCTGGAGCCAAATCATACTTTTATTACAAGCCCTGCGGCTGCCAACACCCAGTGACCGGTGTGATGACTAACCACCAACACATATGACTGATTTTGAAACATTTGTGCATTTTTAAATAGCTAGCGAACAGGGAGATGATATGCCTGCAGATAACAGCAGTTCTGTTCAGCACAATCCACATGAAAAGCCTGGCGGAATGTTTAATAATATTCATGTGTGATCAGCCCTGGGTGGAGTTACTAGTTTGATATTCACGCTGCTAATTTTCACACAACCAGTAGATTATTTGTATCGGCTACGGAAGTTTCTTAGAGGTAAATGACCCTGTTGTTCATATCAGGAAGGAGGCCCTACCCAGGTGACGGATCAGCATATCTTCTGTGCTCTTAACTTCGTTCTTCTTTATAAAAAGGTAAATGTTTAGATAGTGCAGTATATAAGTTTATTATTATTTATTTATTATTATATATATTTTTTAAGTTAGTAAGTTGTTTATTTAACTTACTTTTTCAAACGATGTTTATTTACATGAATTAATTGCATATTTATTATATAATCACATCCTATATATTGCTCATTATTTTATCTGTTTTTCTACAATTTTACATTTATCTAACTTATAACCTTATTTATTCTTTATCTATTCATTTTGTAACATATTTGATCTTTTATAGGCTACTTAGATGTGCTAATGTGTGTGCCAATTGTATATGGGTTTTTACCTGAAATAAATGTATTCGTATTCGTAGTACCCAATCCTCAGGACAGCTCAAAGCGCTTTACACTTTACTTCCCTGACAAACCTGTGTTAATATGCAGAAGTAAATATATGAAAAAAATTGATGTTCCATCATTTAGGATTAATGGTGAAACAATCCAGGAAGTTGATAATGTGAAATATTTGGGTCACTTTATTTCTAATACATTACGTGATGACGAAGATATGTTACGCCAATGCCCACAACTATATGCTAGGGATAATACGCTACTGCGGTCATTTTTACATGCGTTCCACTGAAGTGAAGTTGACTGCTTAAAACTTTCTGCTCTCCTATGTATACTGCTCAGCTGGGGTGGAATTACACAGTAGCAAGTATACACAAACTTCATGTTGCTTACAATAATGTGTTTCGCTTATTGCTAAATTAGCCTAAATATTGCAGTGCCTCCACCATGTTTATAGAATACGTTGTACCAGATAGTAAAGCTGTAATTAGAAACCTTGTATATAAATTAATGCTGAGACTTTATGCCTCTTGTAATAAGTTGGTGATTGCAATTATCAACAGTGATATAATCAGAGTGGTTTCGTCGTTGCTGTCGTGACAAGGTATCACGTGACACCTACGAACGTCCGTGGATGCTGCGGTCTCCTTGGTCAGTCTGAAATGTTTAGTCTGTGGCCAGTTGTCGCACGGTAGTACTATCATGACGTCGACGTGTGTTCAGACACGTGACACAAGATCGCATGCATTACGGAAAGCACGTGAATACAATTTAATTCAACTTATGCCCAGCGACTAAGAGACGACAGGCGTCAAGATGACGACAGGCGGCAAGGTGACGTCAGGCGGCACGGCGACAGCCCAGGCAAGGTGACGACAGGCTGCAAGGAGAGGTTTTGCATCAGTGTTTTTGTTGCTATGTTAAGCAGTGTTGTGTACCTCGGTTATGATTTCATAGACGAAACATCAGCCGAGAATGTGGTTCTGTTGGTGTGTGAAATTATGTTGCATACTTGTTGACTTTTGTTGCTTTCTCTCCGTTTTCAGACGGAAGCACCAGCAGCGGTGTAACGGGTACCTGCAGACATCGAGCAAAGGTATATTTGTAGACACTGCTATACAGACATGTGTCTCCAGGCTGCAATTTCCTACTCTGTTTTTTGTTTTATTGCCGTAAGTTAGCATTCCATACAGACAATGATGGCCATGGTTGGCGGTCCTGCATCATCTGTGACGTCAGCTGACAGCATCCTGCAGACACCATCCTGCTACTCCCCTAAACCGATTTTGTATCGTAGTATAACGTTTCTTTCTGTCAGACGATAGCGTAGCAGACTAAATAGCGATACAGTAAATCGTCCCCTTTGTAAACAGACTAATTGTCTACTGTATCAAATGATCTCGTCCACTACTTCTATATCGAAATAGCCATTGGCCCATTTGGAGTTGTCTGCCGCTAGGTGTGAAGACGTGCGCAGGTGATTTATGCGTTTTGACGTACGAACATGGTCATCCATCAAACTCTATTCAAAACGTACCGAAGAGTCTCGCGTGGATAGTTCAGTCATTCGCAGTTAGTCAGTTGCTCGAATGTCTCGCGAGATCAATATAAATGAGCGTATCCCGGCATCCACGCCAAATTCCTTTTGAGCATGCTGGCGAATCCGTGGTTACTGGACTTCGTGTAATAGCAACGCTTCTTACCGAGCGAGCTGAACGGGAAGAATGTGTGGTTATGTGTACAGGCATGTGTGCATGTGAACATGCGTGGGATGGCACAGGTAGTAGCTTCTACAGTTGACATTGATACGGCTTATTTGATATGCCTATGTATATGTGACGCACTCACGCACGCATACGCTGACTGACGCACTTACTCAGTCACATATACACACGTATTCGTTGACTCACTAGGTCGCTTGTTCACTCATTCACGCACGCGGTTACACACTCGCTCACTCACCCACCCACCCACTCACTCACCCACCCACTCACTCACCCACCCACTCACTCACTCATCCCACCCACCCACCCACGTATTCGTTGACTAACTAGGTCGCTTGTTCACTCATTCACGCACGCGGTTACACACTCGCTCACTCACCCACCCACTCACCCACCCACCCACTCACTCATCCCACCCACCCACCCACATGCGTATTCGTTGACTAACTAGGTCGCTCGTTCACTCATTCACGCACGCGGTTACACACTCACTCACTCACTCACTCACTCACTCACTCACTCACTCACTCACTCACTCACTCACTCACTCACTCACTCACTCACTCACCACCACCACTCACTCACTCACTCACCACCACTCACTCACTCACTCACTCACTCACTCACTCACTCACTCACTCACTCACTCACTCACTC
The DNA here is from genome assembly GCA_025642075.2 of Ridgeia piscesae. Taxonomy (NCBI): domain Eukaryota; kingdom Metazoa; phylum Annelida; class Polychaeta; order Sabellida; family Siboglinidae; genus Ridgeia; species Ridgeia piscesae. The sequence goes on from JAODUO010000479.1 coordinate 284,551, forward strand.
ACTCACTCACTCAGACACATGTCAAACGAACAAACAATTGACGACATGTTCTTGACAAAACCCTTTTACTGAGCTGTATAGATTGACGACTGAGTCGCCCCAATGAGGTAGACGCGGCCACGGCTCTCCTACAAACGTTTTCACCCGGTTACACGTGACAGACACAGCCGCACGAACCGACTACACACACAGCCGACGAAATGAACCGCTCGGCGATCTTCAACTAGGTCGCACCGCCACCGACAGTACGGGCGATTTTGACAGTCGGTTGTGTAAGCCCGGTCGATTTGACACAGTGACACAGCCTGTCAGTTTGGTGTATTACACGGCGACACACAGACGCACCGGTCTGAACACAATTACATACACAGGTATACAATTACGGCGAGGTCATTGACCGGACACTAGTCGACACTTCATCTGTCACGCGTCACCGCAATGGCGTGAAGCGACTACCCACACACACCGCCCACGGTACATCCCGTGACAGCGTCTGATGACAGCTGACAACGGGACGTAAGAGCGACACCTGTTTCTTTACGTCCAAATACACCGACCTCTCGCCATATGGATTCACGGTGTCAGAAGCATCCGGTAAATGAACCAATTTCGAAATCCCCGTTGTGGAAATTATTATATACCCGTGGACATAAGCGGCATCAGGTGTAGTGGAAGGTCTGACCATGTCCTGACGTGTTCCGTATAGCGAGAGCCCTGCGGCACAGAAGAGCTAATAGAATTGTTCAGGATCACCCCCATGCCTTTCGCCCTGACGATATACGGGATCAAAATAAACCAAATTGTCCATATTGTACATAATGCATGTACACGCCGGAAATCGTATTATCAACATCGTTGGCGACACTGTATGTACACACCGGAACTGTCCAATGGGAAGGTGGGGTAAGACGGGCCCCAGTTAAGACCAGTGCCTTTTATATCTCCGCTGGAAGGAGGTGTCGAATTTTGCCATTCATACAACGACCCGTGGTGACGCAAAAGTTGTGTTTGTCACAACTAAGCACAACATAGTTTTGTCATGTAACCTTGATTAGGTTTACCGTCTTACCCCACCCTCCCCTACGCAAGGCATTGTGGGTTTACCTGCTGTCATAACTGCCTAGAGTACCCGACTTCAGAGTCGACCAACAGCTGACGTTTCACTCGCCAGGTGTCGGCACGTACACATAAAAATACACTAACGACGTAGCGACCACTATTCACTAACACAGTACCATGCATTCGTGACTGCGTTCGGCGACTGGTTACACACTGTAGGATGCGTAACACACTACACAGAGACGCAACACACAATATATCGATACAAACTCAACCGGCCCCGTTGCCGATCACACACCTAACACATCTACACGCCCGACTGACAACGCAACCCGTTCGTTCGTCGGCAGTATATGATACACAAGCGAGGAAAGAGAGAGAGAGGGCGTCGCCAACATGAGGTACGGTTTTCGCTGCAAAAATGAGGTAACGTTGTACGCGGCCAAAGACCATCCTGACATCACTGCTACTGGCGACATCGTATTTAGTAAGAATATACAATTATTTGTAACACTATACACACACACAAAGGCTCTAGAACACACACCGACGACACGCGACAACACGCAGACATGCATGCGCAACGCTCTCGGCCTGGCGTTCTCTTTAACACTCTCCAAAGCAGCGACACTTAGTTTTCCCTCCCGGAACTGTTCCCGGGGGTGGGGTGGGGGTGGCTCGACACACGTGCTACACCTAGAAATTCCATGGACATCGCACAACGATTTTCATCCGTTAAATGAACGACCGTTTCAGCGACGCCACGACAGTTTCGTTTTCAGCGTACATGTACAGAAATTGTTATTATTTTCGTTTGAAAATACTATGGCTATAAATTAAATACGCCCGTTTTACGACATTCCATGTTAAACGATCGCCCCAAAAAACCGCCACATTTTATGATGAACACAGAGCGTGTTTCACGGTTTCACCTGGTGGTTTCATTGGTCTGTAAAATCATAATTTTACAATTTTACATTGCCATAGCAATACAGTGGAATCCCAAATGTTCAACAAAGTTAATTCATGTTATACATTTTTCATATGATATATAAAAAGAAGTTGGGCAGCTAAGCTATACAAAACACACAAACCGCTGCGTGTCAGTTAACTAAGGAAAATCGTTGTGCTGCCCGTTTCAGAGACGAAACACAGCAGTCAGTGTACACCTGTAAAACATACACGTCGATAGATAAGCACCGGAAACACTCACACAGACTGTCGAAAATACAGCGATCAGCATAAAATATGGCTCCAGGTGGAATACACCGGGTTCTAATTCATAAAATACAAAACATAACTTCACCACAGGGGAGACCGGGGCTAGTTGCAACACTCTGGCAAACCTTACTTTATTAAAAAAAATGAGTTCATATATTGCGCGATGTCTCGTCCTTTTGATTACTCCTTAGCGATTTAAACTTTATTCCCTAATATATTCTGGCTTACTGTTTGGTGTCTTCGTGACATAAGAAGTGTGACAACATATCCTCGTTACCAAACCCCGGTGTCCCCTATCTTCAAACTCACTACGCTGTCCGGCCAGACATCTGCCCAATGGTCAACAGCACACGTGTAGTGCGGCCTGCGACCGACAACAGAATATGGCGTAATATCAAACGCGACACCCAACGAATATAAGCACACTCGGTTAACAATAGCATTCCGCCAAAATCAGCAAAAACAAAACTACCGCGCTCTAAACAGATAAACGTCATACCCAGTGCACGGCGGGTGTTCACCGCGTCACGTCCACGTAACCCGTCCGTGCCTGCGCGCTCGGGAACCAACAAAACCCAAGCATTGCACGGCGAAACTAATGACACCAGATCCCGACAGAGGGCGGCACTGTAGAGGTAGATACCGCGGCGTTGGACGCCTCAAATAACAGGTCCACTGCGGAACGCCTGAGGGTCAATTTACTCGCGTCACGTGATCGTATTATCATAGCTCAACATAAACCAAAACACACACTTGGACATTAACATGGCAAATACGTATAAAACGGACGCATTAATTCGATATATATAAATTCGAGTATATAAAAATGGCATTTCACGAACCGACACTTGTAATGACAGGTAAACCCTTTTCAATTCGGTGGTTGATTAAAAACAGTACGGAAACATTTGGTGGATATTAGACCCCAGACGTTCACAACACATGGTAATTTCACACACTACTCACGGCACCGGAAGTTGACCATTGCTACACACAGCGCCGGTATGACGACAAAACTCGCGGGAAGTGTTTTGGTTGTAAAGTTGTAAAACAGTACTCTCAGCTGACGTCAGACCGATCCATTACAAACGTTCACCCGACACACGAGAGGCTTTCGACTTAAAAACAAACACACAAACAACCGATTACAACTGCACGATAGCACAGTAACGACATCGTTCATGCGTAGCGACCTTCGATTAGGGTCGTTGTAGTTGAGGTCGCTTGCGATAGCATTCTGGAAGCTGCACTGGTCGAAGGCTTGCGACACCTTCGTGACTTTTCTCGAGTCGGTCTACAACAGTTCGTGTTCGTCTTCGACGATGGACGACGGACGACCCGACCCGCCGGGGCAGACGTCACGGAGACTGACGACGGCAGAGCTCGGTCAGGCCACGTGCCTCATGCGATATCACGACTACTATTAGCACAACATGGAATAACGCACTGCGCACGCACGTAGAAAACAGATCGTGGAAAGTGGGCGCGGAAACCTGACGTCGGCGCGGAAACCGGAAGTGTACAGAGGCGACGACGTACGCAGAGCTGCCGTTAGTGTCGAGGCACCGTTCTTACGTCGTCAACAAACGTAACAGTTACACCAAACGGGTCCACACGGCGTAATCATTACACCACGTGTAAACGTAACCGCAATGCGCTCGGTATAATCAGTAAACCGCACGCAAACGTAACCGGTCTGCACCGTTACGTCTACATTACGCCAGGCACGATGTAAGTATTACATTGTGCAGCATTTACACTGTGCACGTGACTGTTTTCAATCGTCAAAAGTCGCCGTCTTTACGACTTGTCCCATCCTCGAGGTGATTACCTGACGCACTGGTCAACGGCCGGCTGCCTAGCATCCCTAGTAAACAATGTCTAAAAGCTTAACTAACTACGCATACATATACCTATATGGCACTATTGACAATAAATGCAACATGCTAAGCACCCACACATGTTCACCGGGGGATTCATCCGTTATATGTATATCCCTTTGTACAAGAGGTAGAAGACTAAAAACTCACTAACGTAACTGACGTCACGTGACGCGCGGCGCCCACGTGACCTCTGACCCGACCGCCACTGCGGCGAGCCAGCGCGTCACCGGAAACGCGCGAACGAAACGTCGCGTTCACAAACATTTACCCTTTCTCTGAGAGTTGGTGACGATATTCGATGGCACTTGCAGATATGACTTATAAAATAGTAGTACACATTTCCCTCTATGCGCATGACACCCGTGAAACAATTACCCAAGATGCAGTGCTCCGACGGCACGCTAGAAGACGCATTTCGACAGAAAGTGTAGGTAAAAACGAGGTAGCAGTGGATAGAAATGAACCAAACAGTTACATAACAACGAATCAAGTTACGGCTCCACATTTTTCACAATTAACTGCTGCTGCCATTTACCTTAGTAATCACCGAAATCCATGTTTCTTAACTAACTAATTAAGAACGCTCTGTTTACGAACAATAAACCGCGCCAAAATAAGCACCATGAGCTATTTAAGAGACAGGCCGTAATAACGAATTATTCCCACGGTTGGTTAAAAAACCAGAGGTGCACAGTGTCCAGTCTTGGAAGGGAGATATCATTCTTCTTTTGCCCGTGTAGTCGTAATTATATGCTGCTTCGTTTAATAGTATCGTGTTTTTTTACCCATTTCCACGTTTTCTATAAAAAAATCCATAAAATGGGACCCGTGAAACCATATTTCCCGCAAACGGCATGCATTACGGGAGCGGTATAGACGCCCCTCTTCACCCGTTTCCCTTGTTTTATCCCCCGGCAAAAGTATCTCTTTTTCTCAATGAAATTCGTGACTTTTGCAACGATCCGGGATAATAAAATATACCCACTTAATGCAGGCATACGCCGAGTTGACGAACAGCGCACGTAACGCCTAGGGGACGCAGACAACGACAGTCGCGTGTCACGTGGACTCTCGCGAGGTAAGACGAGATGTACAAATGAGGAGGTGATCCGGTTATTTGGTGTCACTACGATAACTGAGTCGCGACGCAGCGTGTCGGCCGCACAAATAAATATATGATACGTTGTAAACATTCTGAATCCCTGAAATGGAGGTAGGTTTGAGCACGCGCACTGCTGCTGCGGCTGCGGCTGCGGGGCGAGACAGTGGCGACGCGCGGCGGCGGCGATCTCCGCGAAGTCGTCTCGTCCAATCGCAGACGGCCGGCGGCGCCACGTGACACGCCACGTCGCGTCGCCGGCCGACCTGCGAGCGACACTGACCCGTTCACGTCTTCTCCTCCACTGACATCGCCACCGCGCCGCCGCCGTCGCCGCCTGGTCCCCCGGCCGACGTCACGTCCTGCTTCAGCGCGACGTCTAGCGGCGGCAGGACGAACTGCTCGCCGACCGATTCGGCGTACTTCTTGCGCTCGAGTAGCTCTTTGAGCGTGGAGAACTCGCTCGACAGACAGTGCAGCTCCATCTTCAGTTTGCTGTTCTCGTTCTCGAGGATACTCGACTTGGCGACGCGCAGGTTGTTCAGCATCTTCCGGTTCTCGCGGCACTTGCGCGCCGCCATGTTGTTGCGGCGCCGCCGCTCCATGTAGCGCACGTCCGTCGAGCCCTGACTGTCCGTGCTGTCGACGAGGTCTCCGCCACCGGCGCCACCGATGCCGCCGACCACGATGCCCGGGTCGCCCGCCGACATCTGCCGGTCGATGTTGCGGCTCGACAGCAGCTTGTAGCGCAGCTTCAGCGGCACGCTGCGCGCGTAGTCGTCGGAGCTGTTCGTCGTCACGTCCCACACGTTGTTGGCGGCGAGCGTGTAGGCGCCGGGCGCCGCGTAGCCCTGGCGTCCCGACAGGTTGACGGGCGACGACGACGGGCGGTACTTGGCCGCGCCGTCGCTGTCCGAACTGTCCGACCCCGACGACGTGATCGGCCGCGACATCTGCAGGCGCAGCGTGGCGTCGACGCTAGACGGCGCGACGGCGGCGATGACGTCATCGCGACCCCTCGCGTCGTTGGCGACGGGCGTCGCCAGGCACAGCGGTTCGCGCATGTTGGTGGCGTGCGACGATAGCATCGGCGCCGCGTCCTTGTCCTCGGACTTGACGTGGAAGTACGCGTTCGTCATGGCGTCGCCGAGCGGCGGAGAGCGGATGACGGAGGCGATCGGCTTCGAGTAGGGCGACGGCGTGCGCTGCGCGAGCGAGTCCTGGTGCACGTAGTAGGGGGACACGGTCGGCAGCTGCTCCACCTTGGGCGGCGGCCCGGGGAAGACTGGCGGCATGGAGTGGAGCTCGTGCACCGACCTGCCGCCGCCGGCGCCGGCGCCGTAGCCGCCGCCGACGTCGACGTGTGCGACGGCGGAGGCGACGTCGCCGTTATTCATGTCGGGCACGGGGAATGGCTTGTCCAGAGGTAGACCGAATCGGGTTTTGATGGCGTCGAGTTCCTTCCTGAGTTTGTCCTTTTCGGCGGTCAGCTGCCAGATCTTGTGCCCCATCTGGATGTCGTTCAGTCGGCGCTTCTCGCGCGACCGCTTCGCCGCCGCGTTGTTCTTCCGCCGCTTCGCCCAGTACTGCTCGTCCTTGCAGAAGTCGGGGATGAACTCGCGCTGCTTGCGGAGGTGTTGCGACGACGTCGTCGAGCCGTCCGACAGGTCGCCGCCGTCGGGCCGCGAGCGCCGGTCCTCGCCGTCCGACGACATGTCGCTCGCGTGCAGCGGGTGCACGCTCGAGCTCAGGCGCAGCATCGCGTCGGCGGCCGACGACACGCGCTCGATGGACGGCGACCGGCCGCCGCGTTCACTCGTCGCCGTCGTCGTCGGCGTCAATTGGGCGTAGCTGTCCCGCTCGCGCTCCCGCTCCCGTTCCCGCTCCCGCTCCCGCCGCAGACCGTCGTCGTCCTCCGGGTTCATGGCACGCGACGCCTCTCGCTAGGGGGCGCTGCAAGCACACAAACACACACCGCCGATTAGTTAACATCGTGACCATGTGGGGGCCGTTTCACTGAGATAAACAACTCTTAAGAGGAAAATGCATCGTTAAACAAAATCCGTCTTTAAATTAAATTAGCTGGTTTTTCTTCTAAACGCAAATATTGATTATTCTTTGTCGTATTACCGAGGACACTATTTCCACGATACACCAGTAAGACTGTTCCGTTGGCGCGCCATGGTGTTGACAGTTTTCAGATATTTCAAATCATTACTAAGGATCACAATTGATTTTAAAGTACAATATCTGGCGTAAGTGCTGAGATTTTTTGTAATCATTGTTAAAGATGACAACAGATTTTAAAATACAACATCTGATGTAAGTGCTGCCAACAACGCCAGTGACACAGTCCCCCGCCGCTTAGGAAAAAATCCGTCAAACGACGACAAAATGGCTGCCGTATTCTGTTGCAATTCGGGCTTCAGATTATTTTCTTTATGATCAAATATAATGAAAGAAAAAATTATTGAAATGACAACCGCATGCAATAATCTTTGATCTAGGATATATAGCGCCGCAACAGGAATGCAATTATCACATACAACCCTTATCAACATTGTTGGCAAAACTTGACGGAAGTCACGCGCGTAATTGTAATTGTGACCTCAGCAAATGACGACGTACTGAATACGTCAGTTTCGGGCGGCGAAGTCCGAAACAGTCGTCGCGCGCGCGCGATCTCCCGGGTGTACGCTCCGATTCGCGCGCACGGACACATGGCGCACGTGCGTCACACAGACAGGGACCTAACATGACACGTACGCTCGCCTGTTTCGCTGTCGTTTGTAAGCCTCTACTGTTACCGATTCGACATTCGCTCATGTTAGATGATATACGACGCACGGCGTGCGTTATGTAACACCCAGACCACTGCCGCAAACCGACGCGCCGCTTTTTGTGCTTCATCTTAAATTACGCTGTGCTTTTTATAGCGCCTCCTAAGGCAGGCGGCGTGCACCAGTCAGACGATATGCGTAGCGTTAAAACTGGGTTATCGCTGGCGTTCTGGGTCACAATAGCCCCGGAGCGCGACGCCGTCACCAGCAACGCACAAACACAGATAACACGACCCAACGGCTGCCATCACAGCGCAGCGCAGCACAGCACAGCACAGACCCGAAACGCTAGGAACGAACGCAAAGCATTGTGGGCGGTATTTTGGTGTTGTTCGAAATAGATTGAAGGAGCTTTTATATATCGATAGAAACCAGTTGGACTGACTGACTGACTGACTGACTGACTGACTGACTGATTCATCCCACTCACTCGACCACCCACACAAATGCCACACTCTCTCTCTCTTCCACTCACATTTTCCTCAATCCCTCCTTCTTTTCCCCCACTCCCACCCCTTCAATCACCCCCCTCCATCCGATCATCTTCCCCTCTATCGCACTCCCTCTTCCATTCCTTTCTTCCATATACCTCTCGTCTCTGAATTCCTCTTTCTCGCCTCTCGTTTCCTCATCTCCGATTGTAATTTCCTCCCTCCATTCACCCCATCAACAATTCCCTCCCACACTCCAGCCTATCGTTCCCCTCCCTTTTTCTCGTTTAGTCTTCTCTTCTTCCCGTCTCTTTGACCCCCTGTCTGTTCTCTCAGTCTATCCCTCCCTCCCTGCCACCCTGTTCCTATACCTCACTCCCCACCCTCCAAACACTTTGTGTTATGGACGACCACTGTAACCACCCTTGCCCCAGTCACGTGCAGTCACAACCCAACAAGTCATATAAAAAGGTCATATACACCAGGTAACATAAACCGGTAACCCCGGTACAAAGTCGCGCGGCACTTCGAGACGCCGTAAACCGGCAGCCATTCGACCACCGAGACACGCCGACGCGCCACAGTCGTAACGGTACAACATGATGACAATGAGAACACTACTCCGGGTCAATGGCCATCGTCATGAGTACACACCGGTCACTGCAAGTCCACGGAAACCCGATCTCCCACACACATTACTTATTCACGCTTGTTTTACAGGGTGCGTTAAAAAGCCACCGCAGCTACGAAGAAACTCAGATGTACTCAACCGCCGGGGCGTACTACAAACGGCTTAAGTGTTTTCGGGCTATATCGAGACGACGGCGTTTGTTAATCAGAGCGGGAGGACAGACGACTATGTGTTTTCTAAACCCGCTGCGACTAGGTAAAAACGAACACAGTACGTATGAATAGTTTTATATAACGCTGACGCGACTCAGAGCGTTTTACACGTCACCAACCAGACTTCTTTTGGAATTTCCCAGCAACAGTACACCCAAAATGCGAAACCAATCACGTGTCTCTCGCTCTCCCTGTCTCCCTCTTTCTGTGTGTCTCTCTCTGTCTCTCTCCCGCTGCCTGCCTCTTTCTGTCTGTCTGTCTGTCTGTCTGTCTGTCTGTCTGTCTGTGTGTGTGTGTGTGTGTGTGTGTGTGTGTGTGTGTGTGTGTGTGTGTGTGTGTGTGTGTGTGTGTGTGTGTGTGTGTGTGTGTGTGTGTGTGTGTTGTGTGTGTCTGTCTGTGTGTCTGTGTGTGTCTGTGTGTCTGTCTGTCTGTCTGTCTATCCATGTATGTGTCTCTGTCTCTTTCTCCTGTCTATGTATGTATGTATGTATGTATGTATGTATGTATGTATGTATGTATGTATGCATGCATGTATGTATGTATGTATGCATGTAATGTATGCCTGCCTGCCTGCCTGCCTGCCTGCCTGCCTGCCTGCCTGCCTGCCTGCCTGCCTGCCTGCCTGCCTGCCTGCCTGCCTGCCTGCCTGCCTGCCTGCCTGCCTGCCTGCCTGCCTGCCTGCCTGCCTGCCTGCCTGCCTGCCTGCCTGCCTGCCTGTCTCTTGCTCTTCAACATCATTTGCTACGATACCTTACGAAGGTTTCCGACGAATAGCTGAAATGTTTTTTTGCACAAAACAAAACAACCGCGTCCGCCTTTTTGTACAACCACCGTTGTTTTATGCGTTACGCAACTGACAGTTGCAGCCGTTCTGTGACTAGACGGACGCACAAAAATGATGTGGGACATTACCCGGAAGTCGGAGCTACCATTGTATTCGAAACGAACGAACGAACGAACGAACGAACGAACGGACGGACGGACGGACGGACGGACGGACGGACGGACGGACGGACGGACGGACGGACGGACGGACGGACGGACGGACGGACGGACGGACGGACGGACGGACGGACGGACGGACGGACGGAACAGCGCACATACCCGCCCCGATTTGAAGACGGATATACGACTGGTGGGAATCCCTGTATAACGACATATTCACGTCCTATACATTGAACATAACAAGAGCAGCTTGTGGCTGAAATCACCCAAAATATTATATCACATGACCGGAGGCCGAGCTCACTCCTCGTGGGTGATTTCATTGGCTGACGTGAAAAGAGGAGTTGTTGAAAGGAATGTGCAAGAGGCAGAGAAGAGCTCGTACTTGTGTAATCAATCGCAGCGACACCTGGCGTGCAAGGATGGTACCTGTAATCTTACAGACAGATACAAGTGGGACGGGGTACAGTCCTCGTTTGCACGACCTGGCGATAACAATATCGCACTCGAGTAACGGGCATGGCGGAAGTAATTACATTTACAACAGCTTAGCCGTGTCTTTGGACGCGCTAAGCATAATGGGGGCAGGCGACGTCACTTTCGCTGGAAAAACAGTCGGTATGACCTGAACAGGCCATCCTATTATTTAAATGAGTGTAATCTCTGTTTCACTAACATAACGTTAATGGTGTGTATGTGTGTGTGTGTGTGTGTGTGTGTGTGTGTGTGTGTGTGTGTGTGTGTGTGTGTGTGTGTGTGTGTGTGTGTGTGTGTGTGTGTGTGTGTGTGTGTGTGTGTGTGTGTCTGTCTGTCTGTCTGTCTGTCTGTCTGTCTGTCTGTCTGTCTGTCTGTCTGTCTGTCTGTCTGTCTGTCTGTCTGTCTGTCTGTCTGTCTGTCTGTCTATCCATGTATGTGTCTCTGTCTCTGTCTCTTTCTGTGTGTGTGTGTGCGTGTATGTATGTATGTATGTATGTATGTATGTATGTATGTATGTATGTATGTATGTATGTATGTATGTATGTATGTATGTATGTATGTATGTATGTATGTATGTATGTATGTATGTATGTATGTATGCATGCATGTATGTATGCATGTAATGTATGCACGCCTGCCTGCCTGGCTGTGCGCGCGCGCGCGCTCCACACGCACGAGTTACGCAACCTGACCTATATTCAACAATGAATGACGTGTGCGATCGAATTAGCGGACAAGTGACGTATATTGCTACACCGAGAGGTCATCGCCGTATTTACCTGGGCACGCGCCTGTCTGGTCGCACGCAGCGCACGGCACGCTCGGGGAGGGAGCGAGGCGCGAGAGCACGTTCGCCCGCCGCCGGCGGAGTAGAGACACCGCGGTCACATGCGCGGTTATGTCACCGCTGCCGAGTGGGTTTATACGCGCTCACATCGCTACGGATTATCGCAAGCAGTCTGTTCGGTGTATTTAATGAATAATTGAACGAACGTACTTAAGACTAGCAACTAGCAAAGCGCACTCCCGTAACGAAGTTCGCAATTTGACAGTTTCTACACGCAACATTTAAAATTGTAAACAGACTATGTCGTTTCCAGACAAAACAAGCACCATTGGCAGTACTGCCATGCCGAGACTGGCGGCAGTTAACATCTGTACGATATGATGCGCAACGTTTTGCAATTTTCATACGTTCAACAAAGCCAATTCAAGCTGTTGGAATGACCAAACTGGCCGAACACGGGTGCAAGAACAGTCTTCCTGCCGTGTATGTATGTGTGTATATGTGTATGTGCGCGCGAGTGCGTGCGCGAGTGCGTGCGCGTGCGTACACGACACACTGCAGCATCCGAGTGACCAACCAACCCCACGCTCAAACATACGACACCAGCCGCTGTCCAAACCGAGCACCCGACCAAATTAACACACTAGTCCCTCGCAGACCGCGCCGACGACAACTCAATAATATTTTCCCGATTCCGAACGTCGGCCGGACCCTAACCGACAACTCGACCAATCGGATATCGATGCCCAATCAGATTATCGACACTCGTGCGCGCCGGCGGAATGCGGTCGGGCGCGTGCTCGCGGACACGTAACGGGAGGCCCGGATGGCGTCAGACACACACACATACACACACGCCGGTCGCCCCGCGGACGAAGGGCCGCGACGCACCTCCCAGGAGGAGCACGTTGCGTCATGCCTACGCCGCCACGCCAGCCCGCCCTCCTTACAACCTATCCGGCAGCAGCGCGGTCTGGCGAGACAGACCAATGTTCGGCCCAGGAACCGTTCCGTTTCCGTCGTTAGTTACGGCAGACGTAAAACGTGTCCCCGGCCGCGTACAACGCACGAAACATGCCGCTGATCTCAAGCACGCCAACACACGTGTTAACTAGAATCGTTGCCTTCAACACAGAAAAAAAGCACGGGCATTTAAACTGCTACAGCGTTGTTAAGTAGGGCCAGGTTTCTCCGAAATGTAATCTATTAATTACGTCATCTATTAATTATCGAAGTAGGCCCGATAATTGCTATCCATATGTCATCTATTAATGATCGCCGTACGCCGGAAAGTTTGATAAACGCAAATCCCGTCATGGCAGTTTACCGCCGCCGGGTTCAAAGTACCGTACGCCGGCAGTGCAGTAAATAATAGAGTCTCATTCTGTGCGTCGACCGCCGTACTGGCCACCTACGCCATTTGCATAATTGATACACGGTGGCCAATCACACGAGCACATAACGAACGACGACGTAAATGCCAATGGCGTCGGCCGAGCCGTCGTCCTACTTTAGCCGAGCATATACTCCCATTCATAAATTATGTGGCCTCCGATAATGCCGACCGGATAGGTAGTATCGAGAACTCGACGGCCGACGCGTACAGTTCGTCGTCAGTAGGCCGGACGCCGAGGGGTTACCGCAACGATGCACCACCCCAGTCCGCGAAACAGATTAATTATACACCATTGACCACGCATGCCATTTGCGAAGACACACACGAACGAACACAACACATCCCATAACACTGCATGTTGATTACGCACCTTACGAAAGGGCAAGTGTATAATAATTGTCACCAGAGCGACATGGCTCCATGCACGAATCCAGACCTAGAAACGCTGAGTCCAGTTTCCTATCAAACATAACCAGGCTCTATGACGTGCGCACACGTCTACATCCGAACGCACGCACACACGCACACACGTACGCACGCACGCACACACGCACGCACGCAAGCACCCCTCCATTGCACAAAAAGTGCACACATACGCGCGCTGACACAACTCCGTGGCCATATAATACATTGGAGCTTATCAACGACGAAAAACCAGAGACGTTCGCCAGTGTTAGCGACAAAGCTATACGACTAAGTGTATTTGTGATACGGTCAATACACAACAGTTTACACTGATCTCCAGTAGTAAAGTGTCTGCAAAATAAGACCTAAAAGCAGCCTCACGGTAAAATTATGCATCATCCTGGCCGTATTCTCTGCACCATTCTAGCACGTATGCTTGGTGGTGCGTCTTTCGAAAGTCCCGCCACAGTGGTCCCGTGGCTTAGTAACTGACGGCGCCAGTAACGATGGCTCGTCTGCTTTTCGTATTTCAAGATACAGTATAATTGTTCGACATATCATGTCTCCTTGGCGGTGACCTGTTTTTATAAATTCGGAAATGATTTAGGTGATAAAATATACACCTGCTCCCGAAGATCAGTGATGTTATATATATATATATATATATATATATATATATATATATATATATATATATATATATATATATATATTTGGGGTATATACGCCTTATTATAAGGGTCATTATTTTATGTCGCAAAGCACGTCTCCAGAACGACATCGCCGTCATGTTCATAGTGGCACTAATACTACGCGTTATGACTGGTGTCTCACTACGCGATCGTTTCTCACTGCAACCGTCTCCTTTTAACGTAGAATAACCCTTTTCGCTTAGGTTGGTCTGACAACTCAGTGCGATCACGGCGGACACCGATTTGCAAATCTGTCAACGACAGCTGCACGTGCAGTGAATGTTAAATCGGGAGGCGGCAACCACAAAGCGCCGTGGCGCAGCAGGTAGGGCGTCGGACTGTCAGTCGAGAACTTCCGGGTTCGAATCTCGTCGTTGCCGTTTCAAACGTTCATCTATTTAACGTCGCAGATGTCCACTCGGTTGTTCAATGAGTGTCTGGCAAAATGTAGTGCATAGAATGCGTACGAGTGCTATTTAAGGTCGTCACAATCCCGTGACCGAATACTCCAATGCAATGTCAATAACTCAAGATGCAGTTCGGCTGAACAAGTCTGCCTGGGAATAAAATGCAGTCGTAATGACTGGATAAAAACTTACCTTTTACCCCATGGTGTCCCAAAATATAACTCTGAAATGATCATGGTCCTGCCGAGGTAAAGCGAGGCGACCGGGCAGCGTCGCGACCGGGCATCCGACGGATACGAAGGGACATCTCCTGAATCCGTCCACGCAGCTCTGACGACAGCGTTGTATGTATACGAATCGTCGATCCGTTCTGAAGGTCGCGTCGAAACCACACAGTTGTAATACGCAAAACACAAGGCAGCCATATCTCATTTGGCCGGTCGTCAATAATATTTTATCGATTTTTTTATAACATGAATATTCGCTAACAAATCAACCTCGCAATCTATTTGCTTTTGTATACCCTCCGGTCGTAATCTGCGTCAATATCTCCCCAATAACAAAGCAGAAGGCTACAATAACGCTCGCAGAAAACAAAACTGTCAAAACATCGCCGACGTGACTCGCGGGTGAGCGCAGATAACGGTTTGAACCGAACGAACTGTGTACAGAGTTTGGCTGAAAAGACGCTCCTTTGACAATTACTGCAATCCGACACCCCTTACACGGTCCGACAATGAAATAGACACCTTTTTAGCGTCGGCTGCGATCGGCGCAACAACAGCGGCGAGTGCAAAAGCGGGTCACAGTCGCGTCACCCGCCGGTCGACCCGTCGTAACCAAGTGGCGCGACACGGCTCGCTTTTTTGTGTGTGTGTGCAACGTACGCCACCGAACCAGATTCCCACAAAAACGGTACCGGTCTATTTCTGTGCACGGCGTGACGTCTGCGCGAGCCAAGGGCGCAATCAAACCAGTCCCTTCCAGTATGGCGCAACATAACGTGACCTTGTCAAGGAGATAAAAGAAACGCGGCCCGACCGCGCCGCTTTTTACGGTAACGTGCGCCGCCGAAATTGCGTCAACAACAACTTGAATGCACGCGTCGCAATCACAAAAGGCGAACAAAGTCGCTTTTGTCGGGGTTACCACTCCGGTACTAACCGCCGGCGTTCGGGGCAAGTTTTATCAATGAATAACATGTTATATATTTATTGTGCGTTCGGCGCGATCTTGGTGGTGTGGAAATAACTGAATGGAGTGCTGTATTACAACGCTGCACCTTGGAGGCGCATGTCTGTCATTCCCCACTCGACTAGGCATTACTAGTGGCGCGCGTGTGTGTGTGTGAATAAAAACGCGCCGCTCTTTCCTGCAGTGTGTATAACGTGTTTTGACGAGCCGCGACAACACCTCCACCGCCGTTCACTTCAACAACACCGCCAGCAGCAAAGTCGACGCCAACGGAAAATAAATTACGTTGTTTACAACTTGATAAACGCCGTTTTTTGGCGCGCTGTTACGTCGTGCGCGCGCGCCCAACGTCGCCGTTTGGCTAGAAGAAAAAAAACACCTCCAATTTACTACGGCGGCCGACACAAACGCCGCCGCCTAGCGTGCAAGCGACCAACCGGGGAACAAGGCGCCGAGTCGGGACGTGCAAGCGCGCATGCGGCCACTCAGTCGTTTGGCGTCGAGCGCAATACTGTTTGCTTGTTTCAGTCGCGCTACGGTAATCGGGTCACCTAGTTCTTTTTTCACGGATCGCCGGCTACGCGTCGACGCCGAGTCATCGCGACAGCGCCATTCAGATGTCGCCGCGTAAAAATAGGACGCGCTACCCGAGGCGATGAAGTGCAGTCGTAACTCGCTCTCGCAACACGTCGAGTTGGTTTGGTTTTTTCACCGGCTCTTGCGTACCCGCGAATCGCAATCGCCACGGTTTACGAGATTACCCAAACATTGCGCAATCGCCGCACATGTGGCGTTAAAGTGCACAAGCTCATACGTAGTCCCTCCACTGGCGCTCTGCAAGAGCAATTAAACAAAAAAATTATAACTGTTGCCGGCTGTTCATTTCAAAACCTGCATGAGTTTAATATAAAGTAAAATTTCCACATTTTTTGTTTTTTACCCCGACCGACATTTAACCGAAAATCATTGCGTCGAACACCCAGCCCACCGTATTTGCCTATTTGGGAACAACCATTAATCGAGTTAGAATGATGAACGATAACTTAGGCTTTCCCAGCTGGATGGAGTTACGTCATAAAGACTGTAGTGTCTGGCAAAAATCAAAGATTTGTTCGGGTTTGGGTTTTTTGGTTGTTCCTACTGGTGTGTTTAAAAGGATGCATAATATCTGGATATAGATTCAGCTGCGAGATCAGAATGTTTCGTGTTTTTCGTATGTACACTAATGCCGTGACCCAAATAGCACAGCAAACTGAACGTTTCAAATACCAAGGTCTAAACAGAGACTGGGCAGAGCTAGGACCGGGCCGAACCAATTTGTTGGCGGGACTCCGTGGTGTCTAACACTCTCTGAAATGGTGGGAAACTTTTGGACATGCGCGGAGTTATATTATAATATAAATATATAATTATCTATTATTGTTATTGCTTAAATATTTTTATGTGTGGGTGGTGGTGCGTAGTGTGTATTTGTGTGTGTGTATGTGTTGTTGGTGTGTGTGGCCAGCCGTGGTATACTATTTATGTGACCTCATGGGCTTGCCGCATTCAACTATTAGACTAAGTATGTGTCACTTATTACGTTTTATGGTAATGTTTGTTGTTGGTGTGTGTGTTTATCATTTAATGTTGTGTTGTGTGTAATGTTAAATGTGGTACAATTGTGCAGGTGTGTCTATTGTGGGTCATAAATGTGTAATGTTGTGTTTTTTTGTGCGTGTGGATACTATTGTAATAATAGAGCTATATTGATTCATATATCATGATCTAATGCACGTACAGCAATGGCAGGCAGTTTGATTATTTTATTTGTAAATGCAGGGTTATCTTGTCATCATTTTGTGTGTCTTGTGGTGTCATGTATCTGTAATGAGTTTGTTTGTGTTGAGTTTTGTGTGTGTGTGTGTGTGTGGGGTGCGGTGTCATGCTTTGTAAATTATGTTTGTATTTATAATAATACACTAAATTTTTTGCAATGAAAATTCAAACAAGAAACAAATTCCATCAATGTTCCCCCCATCAGTTGAATATTACCCTGTGCAGGTGCACCCTGACGAAAAGTCAAGAAAGTACTCTGCATACGAGCAATGGGCCTGACCGTATTGGTTTTCTGAAACCCTATTAACACACAAAACGGTCTACTAGGATTTCCATCTCACACAAGTTAAGTACACTGCGGCATACCCTTGATGTAAACGCCTCTGTTGAAACACTGGCAATTTTAAACCCTGAATGGGATCCATTTCTCACTAGCCAACAATTTTTAACTCTCAAACACACGTGCACTATTAAACTAAAAAATATATAGTTATCCTTTTAACAACCCCATGGAACCCTTATAAAATTCATAAAGAGTCACATGGCAGGGGGATAAAATTTGGGGGAACATACTGCATAAAATAACCTTTTCTGCAAAGGGCGTGAATGGACATAAATAGTTTTAAAAATAGACCCTTTGTTCATTTCCGTAGTAAAATCCGACTGACACTTCTAAAAGGTGATCCATTATTTAATGATACGCAAACTATGTGAATGGGTATATTTATCACATATTCTGTGAGTTATAAGACAAGATTTTGGCAGTGTGGGACTGGCTTTCAAATTTTCAACAAAAACCCAACAGGTGCTTGAGCTTTTTGCACAAACCCTTTCAGGTTTTTCCAGATGTATAGTAGACCTTTTTAAAAAGGTTTCAAATGCAGGGGGCCCTTTAAAAGTTGCATTAAATTTGTTGGTCAAGGATTTAAAAGCAATTGGCGTATCTTTTCACAGGTTTTTTTCTTGCACCCCATGTCTTTAATGATATACTTTAAGTGAAGGATCATTGATTAAGTGGACATCTTATTTACAATTGTCATATGTTGTTTGTCTTAACACGTTTGTTTTAGGTTGCTCATGTTTACGGTGGGTTCAGCTAAGTTGGGCCGAGTGTTCATCGAGTACTGCCAGCATGCATAGCCACCTAATCAGGACAAAGTTCCTGTCTTTGCTTGGAGAGCAGCACGAGGGATATCCTTGCTCTCGAAGACTTGACTAATGTACAAAACGATTGAGCCATGCCGCCCGCATATCTTCCTTACTCGGTTTTGGCACATTTGCCCCGATCAAGCAACCCTTGTTGGTACAGTGATTAGTGGCAGTGTAACTTTTCCCATCACCACATGGATTATGTGGCTCATCAGCATGGGTAGACGGTTATGTCGGACTTGTGTTCTGTTGCGCAACCTCCAGTTTAATCATTGTTTCTCAAATGACATCTGTGTTAACGGGATGCATGGGACAAGACGTGGCCGATAATTCCCCGCAACAGCAGATAACATCAATCGTGATTTCATTCCTAAATGAATATAGTGCTTATTAACTGATTAGTATTTAGACAACTTTGAAACTTTTCTACATGAAATTTTAAACATGTACTAATTTTTTGTATTTCATTTGATAATCATGTAAGAAGTCATTGTTTTAGTAACCAAACATTAGCCAAATTAGTAACCATTAGTTAAATAACAACACATTGACCCGAATTCCACTATCACATTCCACTCCCAATTATCACTTTTGTTCTAATCTTACTGTTTCACTTTGTATCATGTATATAAGTGACTGTATTTTTGTGTATTTTTATATTATATTTTAATACATTCAGTGATAATGACTGTTTTTTTATTTTATCAAAACCCAGAAGTTATTAAATTAAAAAGTAGCATTATAAATGTTTAATTGTTTTGTCCCCCAGACACTTTTTAGAGTCATATCCCGTATTATCTTAGAAATATGAAGCAATCTGCAATTACTGTGTGCTACTTTATACAGCTTGGGCAATGTGAAAGAACTGTACAAAGGGTTCAAATGCAACTTATCGCAAAAGTCCTCTTGTCGCAAAAGTCCCCTTGTAGTTACGACTGCTGTCATACCTTCATAGAAGTGTTGTCTCTTGGGGCAGGTAACTCTGATACACCCCCTGGAGTATGACAGAATTTAGTGAGCTAGGAATGGCTCCCAGAAAGTGCCGTCTGTGATGACTGACTTCAGGCAGCGCATTGAATGCTGCTGAACTTTGCTCCCGATACATTGTCGTATCTTCTTCCTCAACAATTGCAGCGGTATGCACATGCGGGTGTGTGCCACAATCACTGTTTTCTGTAACCAACAACAAAGGAATGTGAAATAATTCATTCCATCATCACCTAATTGGCATTTCCTCTGGTTATTCATATGAGATTACCAGAAATGAGAAACACAGCCATATTGTGAGAATGCAGCAGACATATCAATCAAGTGTATGAATTTTCACTATATAATTATCTAGAAAAAAACATCTTTTTTCAATTATCACTTACAGGTGACAATAGATCCGACGTCACATCTAAAAAGCTAATAAAACATCAAAATAAAAAACTTGTTGCAGATAAAATGAGTAGTTTAAATGAAGATTTAGTTTAAAACATGCATGCAGCAACTGTCCATGGATTTCAAACAATCATTGAATTCCACCAGCCATTAAACAGTCATAAATACTGCTACTCGAAGGTGAAACTAATTTTGAAAGTGGGGTGTCAAAGTGCATGCAGAAACCTTTATAAAATTATGATAAATATAGTCAGATGTGTATCTCATAATTGGAAACTAACAGAAAAATGCAACTAACAAAACTTTGTAAAAACTTAATGTTTAAATAAATACTGACTGAATTTATAGTTTTCAGCATCATAAAATTTTCATTGTTTTTTAGCATATATCTGAACACACTGATCATAAGTTTTACTAGCTGTATTAATCAATGTCACCTTACTCTGACATAGTCTACATTTACATCGATGGAAATAAATGTCTATGTCACTATGAGCGGTTACTGAATTTACGAAGAAGTGCCAACGATAATCCAAGGCCACGGTTCCCCCCGCCGATGACATATTATCACCCATGAGACGTGTCGTGCTCAAGTTCAGTTATTCAAGTTTCTTCTAAAGGCTAAATTATTAATTTGCATTGTACTAAATTATGCGATGATATAAATTTTGCTATTGTCCTAGCTTGGTTCAAGTATATCTTAGTCTTTACACATGTGGACGTGATACCATAAAACAGATTAGCTGTCATCGATGGACATCGCCATCGGCATCGGGCTTCGTCAACACATCGATGACCGAGCCATCTCAATCGATAGCCGGTCTACGGGGTCAAACTACTTTTAACAGCAAAAAACGTTACTGTGCTTGACGTCTGAAAAAACACAATTAAATACACAGAAAAATAGTACATCATACTAACCTTCTTGCGATCTGATCATTGATGTCTCGGCCAGCTTGATATATGCGTTGCTTCGACGGTTTAGCTTTTGGTCCATCCATGGCTAAATATTGTCAGCCCTGCCCCGGGTTTAAGAAGACGACGGTCGGCGACGTTTTGTTGGATCTTGTTCCATCCACTGGTGATGTATGTCTACTTCATAATTACTTGTTGACCACAGATTTAGGTCTAAGCAGCTGCTACATGTCACGCCAACTAAACGAAGACTCGATGTTGTTGTGCCGTAGGCAAGCGTACTGACGTCGCAGGAAGCTGACCGGCCTCAGCAGAGACCTAGAATGCCGCGCGCTTATTGGCCAGGCCAAGCCAAACGAATACGTCACCGGTTAAGATGGTGGTGTCTAGGCCATCATGGATTTCGTTAGATTTTTAGACTTTAAGGTCACATTCTGAGTAAACCGCTGACGTTAAAAAATTGAATATATGTGGAAATTGTTAGTTTGTAGAAACTCTATTAAGTGTATGATACGAAACGGTTGCCTTTTTTTGCCCTTTAAACACCAATTATAACTGTTGCCGGCTGTTCATTTATGTTACATAACCGTGCATGCGCTTTCAATTTAAGCAAATTTCACAGCAGTTTTTTGTTGTTGCTTACCCCGACCGACATTTCAACGATCAAATCAGTTGCGTCGTCCTCCCACGCACCGACCGTATTTGCCTTTGGCAACAACAAAAACACTTAAAATCGAGTTAGAACTCGATGAAACGATAACAATTCCAGGTTAAAATGACCCAGCGTGTGGACTGGAGTCTCACGTCATGCCGACAAGACTGTCAGTGTCTCGGACAAACATTACGTCAACTTAGATTTCGTTCTGGGTTTGGTTTCTATCCGGTTGTTCCGACACTGTGTGTGTGTCTCAAACGGGTGCGATCAGATATCCGATAGTAGTCATCATCTCTGCGAGATCTATGAGATGTTTGCGTGTTATGTCGCTATGTACACTAATGCTTCGTGACCCACTAGTCACAGCAAACAAACGTTAGAATTATTACCAAGGTCTGAAGCAAGTAGCTTACTGGCAGAGTCTAGGACCGGGACCCAGGACCGACTGACGGCGTGGTCTCCGTGGTGTCTCCAACACTCTCTTACAGATGGTAAGGAAAACTATCATGGTTACATGTACTGCACCCCAGCTGAAAGATGTTATATATATATATATATATATATATATATATATATATATATATATATATATATATATATATCATGTATGTAGTATTGTATGTTGTGTGTGTGTGTGTGTGTGTGTGTGTGTGTGTGTGTGTGTGTGTGTGTGTGTGTGTGTGTGTGTGTGTGTGTGTGTGTGTGTGTGTGTGTGCGCATTTTGTGCATGTGGTGTGGTGTGTGTATATATTTATATATATATATATATATGCATGTATGTAGTGTAGTATGTACCCTGATTGTGTGTGTGTGTGTGTGTGTGTGTGTGTGTGTGTGTGTGTGTGTGTGTGTGCGCGCGTGTGTGGGGTGGGATTATATATTATGCATGTATGTATGTAGTGTGTCTGTCATGTTTTTTGTGTGTGTGTGTGTGTGTGTGTGTGTGTGTGTGTGTGTGTGTGTGTGTGTGTGTGTGCGTGTGGGGTGCGTGCGTGTGCACATATATGTATATGTATATATATATATATATACACATAATTATATATCCACGACTAAGGCCGTCAAAGCAACATCTGCGGAACCAACGTCATCGGAACAAACTAATCCAGATCAATGTCAGTCAAACGCTGCCACTACAGTTGAATGATTACCATGTGCAAGGTGCACCGCTGACGACGGGCCGAATAGATCAAGATAACGTACTCAGTGCATACTGACGCAATGTCCTGACCCGTACTTTGGCCTTATTCTGACGCATACCGTTAGACACACAAAGCACGGTCTACTCACCGCGATCTTTCACCTATCTCTACACAATTCACACCGGCACTGCCGGACCTCCATTGACCGGCTGTCAGGGAACGCCTCTGTTGAAAGCACTGGTCTATATCTTTAAGGCTACGCGTGACTGCGCACCTGCCTACCTTTCTCCCTAGCCGAGACGACTCTTCAGCTCTGGCTGTAAACGACCACGTGCAGCTAGTTCACCATGCCCCACTAGTGTCTAAAAACGGTATATGGCAGATTCTCCTGAACACCACCTGCGACGTTACGTAAAGATTGCATAAAGAGTCACATGTGTAGGGTGCATGCAGCAATTGGTAAAAGGGTGTAACATACTGCATACAAAGTAACCATTATCATGCAAGACGGTCGTGTAATTACATATAATATGTTTAAAAATAGACCACTTAGTTGGGCAGTGATTCCGTAGTAAAGACTCCGACTGGCACTTCTAAGAACGTTGACTGATTGATTGAATAACGATGACGCATCTGATGTGATATGGTATATTTATCACATATTCTGTGCAGTATCAATAAGCACACACTTATTGGCACACGTGTGGCACTGGCATTTGTGCAATACCCTTTTCTTTGTAGACAAAACACCCCCAACAGGTGCGGTATGAGTACTTTATGCACAAATCCTGCTTTGCAGGGGTACTTTGGTCTCAGATGTGTTGTAGACGTTTCATTTACATAAATGACGTTCTCAAATGTCAGGTGGGCCTGTGGTACGTCTGAGCATCTAATCTCTTGTTAGGCTCAAGGATAAATGTCTCGTTACATTGGACGTATCTGTTGTCACAGGTCTGTTTTTACGTTGCACAGATGTTGTGTTAGGTCGGGCATATGTCTTGTGATGTGGCACATGTCTTGTTACGTTAATAGAGTGGACATATATATTGTTAGGTTGGACATATCTGTTGTTTGGTTTAACATGTGATGTTCGGTTTGACATCTGTGTTTTAGGTTTGACATCTGCATTGTTATGTTTGTTGAGAGGTTGAACATGTGTGTTTTAGGCTGGATGTCTTTGTTGGTAGGTTGGACATATCTGTTGTTAGGTTGAACTTCTGTGTTTTTAGGTTGGACATCTGCATTGTTAGATTTGACATCTGCATTGTCATGTTTGACATGTGTTGTTAGGTTGGATATATCTGTTGTTAGGTTGGACATTTGCATTTTTAGGATGGACATCTATGTTATTAGGTTGGACATCTGCATGTTTAGGCTGGACATCTCTGTTGTTAGGTTTGACATCTATGATCTGTTATTAGGTTGGGCATCTCTGTTGGTAAGTTGACATATATCTTGTTAGGTTGTACATCTCTGTTGTTAGGTTGAACATTATGTTGTTAGGTTGAACATTATGTTGTTAGGTTGAACATTTTGTTGTTAGGTTGAACATATATTATGTTGTTATGTTGACCATCTCTGTTGTTAGGTTGAACATCTCTGTTGTTAGGTTGAACATATATGTTGTTATGTTGAACATATATGTTGTTAGGTTGTTATGTTGAACATATATGTTGTTAGGTTAAACATATATGTTGTTAGGTTGAACATATATGTTGTTAGGTTGAACATATATGTTGTTAGGTTGAACATTTATGTTGTTTGGTTGAACATATATGTTGTTAGGTTGAACATTTATGTTGTTTGGTTGAACATATATGCTGTTAGGTTAAACATATATGTTGTTAGGTTGAACATATATGTTGTTAGGTTGAACATATATGTTGTTAGGTTGAACATTTATGTTGTTTGGTTGAACATATATGTTGTTAGCTTGAACATATATGTTGTTAGCTTGAACATATATGTTGTTAAGTTAAACACACACACACACACACACATATATATATATATATATATATATATATATATGTATATATGTTGTTAGGTTGACCATCTCTGTTGTTAGGTTGACCATCTCTGTTGTTAGGTTGAACATATCTGTTGTTAGGTTGAACATATCTGTTGTTAGGTTGAACATATCTGTTATTAGGTTGACCATCTCTGTTGTTAGGTTGTTAGGTTGAACATATATGTTGTTCGGTTAAACATATATGTTGTTAGGTTGAACATATATGTTGTTAGGTTGAACATATATGTTGTTAGGTTGAACATCTCTGTTGTTAGGTTGAACAACCCTGTTGTTAGGTTGAACATGTGTTGTTAGGTTAAACATATATGTTGTTAGGTTAAACATATATGTTGTTAGGTAAAACATCTCTGTTGTTAGGTTGAACATCTCTGTTGTTAGGTTGTTAGGTTAAACATATATGTTGTTAGGTTGAACATCTCTGTTGTTAGGTTGTTAGGTTAAACATCTCTGTTGTTAGGTTGAACATCTCTGTTGTTAGGTTGTTAGGTTAAACATATATGTTGTTAGGTTGAACATCTCTGTTGTTAGGTTGAACATATCTGTTGTTAGGTTGAACATATCTGTTGTTAGGTTGAACATATCTGTTGTTAGGTTGAACATATCTGTTGTTAGGTTGAACATATCTGTTGTTAGGTTGACCATCTCTGTTGTTAGGTTGAACATATCTGTTGTTAGGTTGAACATATATGTTGTTAGGTTGAACATATATGTTATTAGGTTGAACAACCCTGTTGTTAGGTTGAACATATGTTGTTAGGTTAAACATATATGTTGTTAGGTAAAACATCTCTGTTGTTAGGTTGAACATTTGTTGTTAGGTTGTTAGGTTAAACATATATGTTGTTAGGTTGAACATCTCTGTTGTTAGGTTGTTAGGTTAAACATCTCTGTTGTTAGGTTGAACATCTCTGTTGTTAGGTTGTTAGGTTAAACATATATGTTGTTAGGTTGAACATCTCTGTTGTTAGGTTGTTAGGTTAAACATCTCTGTTGTTAGGTTGAACATCTCTGTTGTTAGGTTGTTAGGTTAAACATATATGTTGTTAGGTTGAACATCTCTGTTGTTAGGTTGTTAGGTTGTTAGGTTGTTAGGTTGAACACATATGTTGTTAGGTTGAACAACTCTGTTGTTAGGATAAACATATGTGTTGTTAGGTTGAACAATGTCATGCTAGGTTGACATGTCTCGTTAGGTCTGACAGTTGTCTGGTGACAAAGACATGTGAAGATAACTGCCAGAACAGTGCAGCAGTTCCAGGGCATTCTTTTTATAAAAGGAACTGTGAATAAGAAATCATATCCGAGACTTCCACAGGATCTGTCATTCTACAAATCCATGCACCTGTCACCTTCTTCTTCAGCAATGGCACTAGGAGTGATGTCATCTCATGCAATATCAAAGTCAACATAATTATTATCAAACAATTTCTCTGCCATATTTCTTGTAAATTCTTACATTATCACAGAGTGAGTAACATATGTTTTTTTTATAAAAATAAATTAATTCCTTGGTATAGGCTAGAAGCAACTAGCAACACTATATTCAAAGTTTACAAAGGCAACTATTGCAACCAAGAACAGGGCAAGGGCAACCTGATGCTCAAACTCATTCTGACTTTCTCAATTCGTTTATAGGTCAGTGTTGACGTCATCTCAGTCACATAGGCTTTTTTGCACTGCTGTCATCTGTCTACATTTTCCTGCTGAGCTTTTCTCTTTTTTTTTCACATACGTCCTTCGAAACAGATTTCGCAGCTGCGATACCATTATCATAATAATGAATTACCTCGATGTAAAAAGGTGGCAAGAGACAAACACTGATTTGATGATGGCACATTGCAACTCCTCTCCAATGAAGCACATGTTGCTCAGTCCCGATGAAACGCCACGAGTCAGAAGAAAAACACGCAATTCTAGTGGCGACATCTTCGGGATTCCTCGTCAACCCAGACGTGGTGCTTTGTAAGCCACAGGAGCGGCGCACATTTAGCATCATGCAAACCTCATTTCGCTACCTCAGTCAAGACCTTGATAGGACCAACAACATATCATAGTTTTGACAGACTGCAATGGTTTCGACTGTAACACCAGTACATTTAAAACACGGAGAACGTTTCTTTATTTTTGTATTACAATTAAATTAAAAATAAATTAAAATACAACCCATTTTAATAATGCCCTCTGCGTGTGTTTCTGACATCTGTTTTGTATTGAATCATGTATTATTTGCCAAAACTTTGATGTTGTCTGTCTCAAAACTTGAGCTGTCTTATCAGCTGTTTCCATCTCTCTGTCTCATCATCAATGGCCATCTATTCACGGCTGTTTACACCAGCCTTCATCAGGTCTTGTTTGTTGTGGTTGTTCCGTCTCGTCCCTGTCGTCTGTCAACCTCTTCTACTTTCCATGTTCTTTTTTCAGTTTTTGGCAGCCTTTCTTCACTCATTCTTTGTACACACGTCCCGCCTATATAATTACGTGTCCACCAAAATATACCACAAGTTCTCAACTAGTTGGCCCCACCATAAATAACACATTTAAATGCAGACTTTCAGATAAGAGACATGCGGATGTGCCAGGTGAGACAGCATGAATTCACCAAAACCTCCAAGTTTGACTGTTCTTCTTATGCTCTTAGTCTAGGATCTCCACATTACAATAGGTCCTACTCTTCTTCCTTTTTTGAATCGGTCTGTTTGGTTCTTACAATTTTTTCTAGGGCTGGGCTCCATTTTATTGTCTGTGAACATTACTGTTATCATCTGAGATCTTTCGTTTTTGGGTTGGTTCCCACAGAATGGCGCATTGGGATAAATTCTGATGCACACCATAACTCTATTACCTGACTCAGTCACGTATCAATTGGTGATGCCACTAAATGATAACTTTACTGGTAAGTGGAAAGAAATCACTGACAAACAACTGAAACAGCGCATTAACCTCTGGAAGATTACACACACATAGAATGTGTTTAAAAATAAAATTGACAGACATGTGATAAGGATGGACTATACTTTTAACGTGAAGTCCTGATATTTGGCTTCCATGTGTGGCACATTTGTAAAGGGGAAGCCAAGTTTAGTCACTCATTTTAAAAAAAATGATAGTACCAAAACAGAGTATACTTATATATTTTAATATATATTCTTAATATTAAATGCAGCATTTGCACACCACTTTAAGGCATTCAGTATCCATCCCTTGTTGCGGGTCAAAATTACATCGCTGAACACTACAAACAGATCAAAACCTGTCTGCTTAGTGTTGACCTCAGGTCCCATGGCGAATACATTTAAATTTAATTCTGTAATACGTAACACTTTTAACAACTTACATAGCATATATTGAAGTATATAGAAATACATGTAATCATTTTAAAATGTTATAGTTGTGATTTTGAGAGCACTTTGTTCTGTGATATTTGCTGTCTCGTATATTCAGTTAGTGTTCTGCCGTATGTAGAAATAGTGTGCAAACGTGGCATCTAGGAAACAAATTTAGAACAAATGTCTGCAGGGGATCAACGTTCCCCGCAAAATAGTAAAATTACCCCATCTGCCACTGCTGAGTTTACTTGGCCACTTGCTATCAGCAGCAGGACGCTTTTTAAGGAGTTGTTAATATTAATTTTGGAAGAGACTAACATCAGTACATTTTCCTGTTTCATAACGTTGGATAATTGCCAGAAGGAAGTGCAACATTGGCAGAAAGTCTTACCAAAGTGTCAACATCGATGTCTATGGAAGCATCTATCATTTATGTGTCAGATACATAATTGATATCATCTATCAGCCATCAATATACCGTGGCAGGCACAGAAAGCATACAGGACAGGTTAAGATACGCCAGCTGTATGGTACAAACACAATGCTTACATTCTTATCCAATGTCATCTTAACTGTGCCAAAAACTATTATCTTTTATAGATTGACACAAAATAATCCTTTACCTCATGGGTTCTTTACTGCAATTGTTTCTATTTTAGTTTTTATTTAGTGCTTTATATCTTATAACTCGTTCAATCAATCACCACCTTTACTCTCCAGGAAGCTTTTAGCCACGCTACAATTAATGTGCACAGACTATTCGTACACAAATATCCACCAGTGTCTATAGCCAGGTACTCGTTATTACAGTTGAGACAACATAGTGTACAAACGTGCCCAAAGTTATACAGCATGATGAGATTTGAAACCAGGTTACCTTAATTTAGAGTGCTACACCCCAGCTACTGCATAATACCGTAGAATGGAGTAAACGCTTAATGTAAAGAGGTTTGTCTCCTATCTGTGCTCATCAGAAAGATTGGATTGGTCTCTCCTTTATTTGGTGAAACATTTGACCTAGGTGACTTCAGAAAGAATTTTTCAGGACACATGTTGTTTGTTTATACTCATAAATACGGTCAATAGCTGTATATACTGATATCCACTTTTGAAGTTATGACATCATGTAATAGTTATGACCTCACTGTTTATTTGCACTTCCTAGAGAGGAAGTGAACTCATTCGTGGACCCAATTTGGAATGTTTCGGCAAACCAGTAAGAAATGAAGAAATGTGAAAATAAATACCGGTAGGTGTATTATATTGGAAGTACAAATCATAAATATAGTCTATACACACGCACACAAGCATGCATGCATGAACGCACACATGCATACACCAACCAACCCACCCACCCACCCACACACGCACGCACGCACGCACGCACGCACGCACGCACGCACGCATGCACACACACACACACACACACGCATCTTGCATAAATACTTCATTGCAGAAACATAACATGGGCAAATTGGTTAAACAGAAGCAAAGGAGTTGTGGAAATTGACACTACGGTACAAGTCACTAGCAGACACCTTTAAGTAGGCCAAAATGCACATAGATTTTAAACTTGGCATGGAGCCTAACATGAAGCTAAGTGGACCTTGTAATTACGTTTGTGTCATGACAGATGACACAAATGTGGTGTTTCTGACAGTACAATTTATACCCGGCATATAAAACAAATAATTTTTACAACAGGTTCTGATTAGTGTTGAATTTATGAGTTTGATTATCAATGCAATGACTTAGTCAATTAACACAACCAATTATGAAAAAAATATTATATGTAATAGTAATAATTATTGATCGCTTCTAAAAACATCCTATTTACAATGCCTAGAGGTTTTTGATGTTGGTTAACATACTAACTGCTAAAACAGGCACAAACAAATCTCACTGGTTATGATGATTATATTACTGAGCCATTCTGACCAATTAAGGTGCAGTATGACCGCTCAAAACTGTCAACGATTACTCATAATGAATTATGAGTACTAAATATAATTACTTCGTTGTCGTATCCTTACCTGGTTTAATGACTTCCCCTTGTGTCTTACATCTGGGACCCGTCCCTCGAACCCACGTTCTTAAAGACTGCGTCGTTGGCAATACTAATTAACCTCAACAAACATGGTACTGAAATCGCTGAACACTGCCCCAGTTCCTAAACTAATCAATAGAATTCTTCTGTACAATTTCTCAGGTCTGTTCATTTTTTTCTGACTGTGTACTAAATAACTAATAGTGCTAATCAGGCCAATTCTCAAATTACAAGTGAAGAGTAAAATCTGCCTTTGTCTGCGCGGCTAAGGCTGTTATGTTCCCGCGCCGGTTAGTGGTTCGAAATAAATGTTCTATACGCACCATTCTCCAGGGTTGGTAAACAGCCATAGTTATTATACAAAGCGGACAGAGGTTTGTGTTCGAGCAGTCAATGACTGACAAAAGTGTGCACACCAGCGACGCCATTCCAGATCAAAAGGTATTGACTTTACGTCAGTCAACTGAGTTGCTGAGTGATATGAGTGAAGTTGAGGTGGTTCTTTTGAGTGCAATCATTGTTCCATGACAGACACAGACAGGCTGCATCTGGTCATCGATCATCATCATCGAACTGGCTGCATGCTTTGGGTAAGGTGGATGATTTCTAGATAAATTATAAAACCAAAGAGATCTTGTAGAGATGATGCAGAAGAGAAGAGGAGGAGGAGAGAGAGAGAGAGAGAGACAAGAACCCTTCAGCATCCTCCAGTAACTAGATGATCCCCTGCAGCCCCTGCAACAAAATGGTCCTGTCCAACAGAAGCCTGGTCAACCATAAACATGCTTGCTACAGATGTTGACAACTGCCTTCATAAAACTATTTAATCTTTGACCCGAAGCCAATCCAAGAAGTACATTTACAATAATAATAACTAACAAGCCGTCCTCTGTCACTACTCGTGGCATTGCCAAGTGACTCGCTAAGTTCTATTTACACATTCTCTGGCAGGTAGAAGGGAGAACATTGAATGACCTACACCTGGCATATTCATCAAGTGCGCTATGCCCTGGTATGTGACCCAGACACACCACCCTCCCCCCAACCCCCATCTGGTGTGATTTGAGGGTCATCTGTCACACCCACTGGTGCAAGACATAAAAGTCGCAATCATTTTGAAGAATACTTTGTGAAATCTCTACTACTACTACTACTACTACTACTACTACTACTACTACAACTACTACTACTACTCTACTACTACTACTACTACTACAACAACTACTACTACTACAACTACTACTACTACTACTACTACTACTACTACTACTACTACTACTACTACTACTACAACAACTACTACTACTACTACTACTACTACTACTACTACTACTACTACTACTACTACTACTACTACTACTACTACTACTACAACAACAACAACTACTACTACTACAACTACTACTACTACTACTACTACTACTACTACTACTACTACTACTACTAACTACAACTACTACTACTACTACAACTACAACTACTACTACTACTACAACTACTCACTACTACTACTACTACAACTACTACTACTACTACAACAACACACTACTACTACTACTACTACTACAACTACTACTACAACTACTACTAACTACTACACAACTACTACTACAACAAAACAACAACTACTACTACAACTACTACTACTACTACAACTACTACTACTACTACAACATACTACTACAACTACAACTACAACTACAACTACTACTACTACTACTACTACTACTACTACTACTACTACTACTACTACAACTACTACTACTACTACCACCTGCAGTTAGATATTTACCAGAATGGCTTCAACTCATTTAAAGGTGATCATTCACGATTCTCCCTAAAACCCTGCGTGCTAGCAAGTTTCATTTCTATCAATTATTCACATATTTAAAAAAAAAATATTGACATCCCTAATGAATCCCGTAGTAGCATTCATTAAAACTAGCAAGCATTTTCACTTTACAAGCACAAAGTCAAAGACTGTTGTTTTTGTATTACATTGACATACGCAGGCACACAATAATGTTATAATGACTACATAGAAACCTGACTTCTTCACAATGGTGAAGAATTAAAAACCAAAGGGCCGTCAGATCATAAGAGAGATTAATTGAAAACATATTTCTATTTTTAAGGTAAAGCAATCTAACAGATCATGCTATTTCCAAAGGCGAACATAATATAGAAATTCAGAATGACTGGCAAGACGTAAACATGGACGTATGCTTTGTAGACTATTTCGTATATTTTTCCATTTTATACATCATTTGTACATGTGTAAATGTTAACGTGTAGCTGTGGACTTTAACCCTTTGATAAGACTGTCGGTTAGTGTAGGGGGGTCCTTGTGATATTGTTCTCTCTCTACTGATCACAGGCAAATCACTGTTTGCTCTCTATAAAAATTATTTGTGTTTGGCAAAAAATTATTTCTGGTCTCTCATCAAAATTGTATTTTAAGAAGGTTTTTATTAATACTATATTTAATATGTTGACTATCAACTATAAAAGTGGTTGTTTTTAACAGTCAACAACTTATGATGCATGCCAAACATATTTCTTACAACCAGTGAAGATATCATTATTATATTTGACTACTGTTTTCACTTGTTTAAATGTCGTAAATGCCTAGTGCACATGCTGATGATGTTTACAGTAAAGTAAAATGTTGACAGGGAGTGATATTCCATGTGCTAGACAAAATTGTGACATTCCTAGTAAAGGTAAAAAAGGTAAGTTTTTATGTAGCGCAGTATCCAGTCCTCAGGACTGCTCAAAGCGCTTTTACACTTTACTTCCCCGGCAGACCTGTTCAATCAAATACCATCTCAACTTCTCTGGGAAGCATCCAGCCACTTGCTACAATTAATGTGCGAAAGGCTGCTCGTACATAGTCACCACTGTCTACAGCCAGGTACTCATTTATACAGCTGAGTGAACTGGAGCAATGTAGAGCGAAAAAACTTGCCCAAGGTTTTAAGACCGCAGCAAAGGATTTGAACCCGGGTTCTCTTAGTTGAGAGTCCGAAGCTCTACCCCTGAGCCATGTGCTCTACTAACGTCAGAAATAAATGTTGTGTAAAGCATAAATAATCATTAGTATGCCAATGTGTGAAGGAAGAGTTCTATATTTAACATAACTTTTTAAATCAGGGAGTAGAATCTTGAGTGTTACCGTGGTTCAGTTGATATCCTACGCGTTCATTAGGTGCGTTCGCTTTTACAATCGGAAGGACACCGATTCGAACACCACACGAAATCATTGAGTTTTGGACGTATGCAAAAATCGGACGTTTGGAAAAAATAATTACAAAAAAAATTAAACAAATACAAGTATTAGTCTACATCATTGCTTTTTGATTGGATTTATATTTTTTTGGAAAAGTTAAACAAAAACGTTACAAAAAACTCAATGATTTCGTGAGGGGGTTCGAATCAGTGTCCTTCCGATTGTAAAAGCGAACGGTCCTAGTCACACTAGTTAAAGATAGAAACAAGGCTTTACCTAAATTTGTTTCCCCATATGTACATAAAGATTAAGTAGGTATGCAACATTTGACAACATTCAAACAATTAATAAAAATACATGTGTAGTATAAATTTGTTTTTAATCCCATCAGCATATCGATTCCTGCAGAAAGCTGAAAGTTAATTAGCAGTGTGATCATGTGGTATCGGGGCATCAAAGAAGACATGTACTGGCATCAGGCGAACCCTTTCTATGTACAGGTGTATTCAGAGCATGTTTACATGGATAGTTTTGGGGTTGAAACGAGCGTCATAATAAATTATTGTGCATATTAAAATATAATGCAAACACTAGTCATCACATGGAACAAATACTTATCTTAAAGTACCATACGAATCAAATGTTACAAATTTAAGCTGTATGAGCATTGGGTTTGTTGTCACTGCCTTCGGTTCATTTTCTGAGTAATTGTATCGACTGCAGCCCACGGAAGATAATTCACGCCATGACATATACATTACAAACATTTAACTTCAGACAGAAATGTCATGCAATACATTAATATCACTAGTATGCCGATGTATGAAGGAGGGGTTGTAAATTTAACGTGACACGTCAAATCCGGGACCTGAATCATGCTGGTCTGCATAGCTCAGTTGGTAAACACGTTCGTTAGGTGTGTTCTTTTTTACAATCAAAAGGACACCAGTTCGACCCTGACACAAAACCATTAATATTTGTTTACACTTTTGTTTATGTTTTTACTAAATAATAATTATAAACGGAGTCATTTTAAATAAATGAATGATGTACTGCATGGGTTTTTATTGTTGTACAGCCTGTAGTAATTATTTATTCGCATCAAAAATGAATATTGTGGTAATTATGTCATTATAACGATGATATATATTGATATATATTTCTAAATATAAATTATTGTTACTACATGTGAAAACAATTTGTGATTTGTCTTGATACATGAAATTAAAAAATATACATTGCTGTTACATGTACAATTAACATATTTTCATTTTCATGGGATATAAATAATTTCAACAAAAATAAAACAAATACAAGCATTAGTCTACATCATTGCTTTTTGATTGGATTTATATTTTTTGGGGAAAAGTTAAACAAAAACATGACAAAAAACTCAATGATTTCGTGTGGGGTTCGAATCAGTGTCCTTCCGATTGTAAAAGCGACCGCACCTAATGAACGCGTAGGCTATCAACTGAACCATGGTAACACTCAAGATTCTACTCCCTGCTTTAAAGAGTTATGTTAAATATAGAACTCTTCCTTCACACATTGGCATACTAATGATTATTTATGCTTTACACAACATTTATTTCTGACGTTAAATTCATACTATCTGTTTGTAATGTATGTGTCCTGGTGTGGATCATGTCATGGCAGCTGCAATTGATATAATTACTTTGAAACAAGCCAAAGATGGTGGCGATCTCGAAACTCAGACACTCTTCCACGAAACATTTGGCGTCAATTTTTCAAAAACAATTTATTCGTAAGGAATCTTAAGATAAATATATCTTCCCTGTGATGATGAGTGTTTGTAGTATATCGGAATATTGCACAATAATTAATTTTGAAGCTCATTTTGACCCAAAAGCATGCTCTTAGTGTAAAGAAACAGTGTGCCTGATGCCAGTATGTGTCCTGTCTCATGCCACAACTGGGCATATAGAAAGCGCAGCAAAAATATGCATTATCGAAGAAGTCCAGTGGCATTGCATAAAGTGTGGAATTTCTAATTCGTTGATTTTATTTATTGCTTTTGCTTGATAGGTATGGAAATATATAAAAGGATGTAACATAATATTTATGAATTCAAGCATTATGTGTTGTTATTCCTTTTAACACTTTGTGGATGGCTCAAAGAGAAAAACTGCATATTTAGCCAGAAAACTTTCACACTGTTCTCATACATATTGGTCATGAATATAATCTGTTATTTTTTAACAAAGCTATCAACATTTTGTTCCATCAAAACAAATTTCTGTGTCCTGAGCAATTCATTAAACGCAAATAATTATTCACAATAAAATAATCAGAACACATAATTAATTGGATTACTTAAAAAAAATTCCTACAAACCAGATGATAGGCCAACTTAAAATTGTCATTTCACCATATCACTATCTTTGTATACATGCAATATGACATCACACCAAAACAGCATGTCAACAGTATTGGTATTTACTACTCAGTAGATTAGCTGTGTGCCTAACCCTGTGTAAGTTTAATTAGAACAATTTCTAATTTCACATTTTCTTCTGAGGTCTACCATTACTACTAGCATTAGTTGTATACCTGTGTATTATACTACTTCT
This sequence comes from Ridgeia piscesae, assembly GCA_025642075.2. NCBI lineage: Eukaryota > Metazoa > Annelida > Polychaeta > Sabellida > Siboglinidae > Ridgeia > Ridgeia piscesae. Next base: position 320,520 of record JAODUO010000479.1, read on the forward strand.
TCATTCTTGTTATGGGAACTTCTTATGTCTCTATAACAACCTACACTGTCTGACTTATATATTTAACTGTAGATTCCCAAACTGAAGTCATAACAAAAGGACTTTAATGTTGACAGGTCTAGTCTAAAAAACAAATACATAGTAATGCTCAGTTTATAAATAACATCTATACACAAACAGCCGACTGAGCAAGTGGCAATATGCCAATAACGAAAATAGTTGGTCCTTAATATACTAGACTGGTAGGTAAGGGTCTGCCTAAAAAAACAATTCTTGCTGAAATTACCCGCCTTGTTTATGACACTTTATGTTGAGTCTACCTAGTTTCAAACATTACATAACATACATAACAAACCCCCCTTCCCACACAGACGCCTTGCATAACGCAACTTTTTACATTCTTGTTTATTGGGCTTAATGGCTGATAAATCAGCCAGCCACTGCAGTGCTGAGGTTGCAGTCTAGGCTGTTACATAACACTGGAAATGTGAGAGCTGAGATTCCAGCGGGGCCCAGTGAAACCCCATGAGGCAGAGCAGGTCATTCATGATAATGATGGATGATGGATACTAGTCAGCTGCCACTGGCAACCAGTCTACTGGTAGTTCGACTTGTACAACTGCTACAGATAAAACAAGTTTTTTCGTCGTCAATCATTCCACAACGCCAGTTGTTTACGCGCTGTACGGCCATGGAGCCTGTAAATCTGATGCAATGTGGATGGGTTGTGAAATCAATGCCACTCGTAAAAGAATGCAAGGTCGTGTGTACCACCATAGCAGTGACAAACAAAGTCTGTTGCATAATCAACTTGCAACATCAGAGTCTTGAATGAGTACGTCAATGTCTTGGTACATTCTAGCTGGGCCAGAAGAAATTATTTTGAGTTCTATTCTTGCATAATATAATGTCTGTTGCATCGTAGACATGGTTATCTGAAAAGTGTTTCAGTCAATGAATCTAATAATGTAATTCTAGATGCATTCCGGAAATGTGCACTCAGCGCGGAAGTTATGTAACACGAGGCGCACTTTACTTGTAAAGTACTGAATGTCTTGTTTTTGTTCAAGTCTGTAAATTGTGTGTGTTTTGGAAAAAATTGTATATATTCATATAGTCAACTTATTTTGTAACATGCCAAATGAAGTATCTTTAATCGAACTGACTACTTTGGAAAATATCTGTTTCAAAACCACACAAAATACTCGCCTCACACACCTGTATACACTGTACTGCCATTTGCAATACATATGGGTGAACAATACTTGCATCAACGTAATCATGAACCAGTTACAATCTTGGTTTCAATTATTCTATTGTACAACACCATAATTATGTGTATATTAATAGATCAACCAGTTTATCAATGGCATTCGTCTGGCTAATAATATAAATCATTACAGGCAACATTTAAAATATTGACAATGCAGGAAGGTCGTCTACATAACCCAGACAACAGAAACACATATTGTCCTAGACGGCTTTAAATATAACTTTTTTGAACTTACGCTTGATTAGTTGGAACAAAAATGGTAAACTGTCATGCAAAACGTGGTTGAAATGTTCGACACTTAATTTACATGGGACATCTGGTCAAATGCAATATTGTCCAATGGAATACAGGATGTATGACAGTAATGACACACATCTGTAAGTAACCAAGGCTTATAAGAATACAAGTTATATTTCCAGTTACCTGACTGATATTATCAAATGACATTATACCTTATGGTACAACAAAGAAAATACATAATTTATTTGCACCTGTTCATTAATCCAAGTACATTGCAAGTAGACAAAAACTTGCCGCCCAAACCAATCTATACTTGTAGGATAAGAAAATGTGGTATTAATCATAGGTTTTCCTACTGTACATTAAATATAAATCTAAAGCTAAGCAAACATATCGGTGACATCCACATTCAAAAACATTTAGGTAAAATAATTGTTATAAACATATTTACCTGCATTGTAATGACAAATTAAATTCCCATCCATTTGTGTAACATTAATGCCATGCTAAATACTCTTTCATTAATTACTCTTTAATTAATTAGATGCCTAATTACATTGACCTCCTCATTGGCATTGCCTGAGGAGGCCAAAGTGCAATTGACACCTTCTCACCTGTGGTAAGCTGCTATTATTACCTGTATCATTAGTCACCTGTGCCTGGTGAACTTCAAGTGGCTGGAGGTGTTAAAACAATTAGTTGTTGGCTGTCTAAGATTGTTACTCAATCCTTGTGGGTGCTAGAAGCTAACTGAGAACTGCTTATATTTCTTTTTTTGTGCGAATGTGATACCTACTCAAATACACAACATGACATAACAACCATGATAGATGCGCCTATTTGACATTGTGTAATAAATTACAACTGGTAGTGCTTACATTGTTACATCATGCCAGATCGGTTGATTGGTAACGTGTCTATTATTTTGTATCATGATCATTATCGTATTCTAATTTAGAAAAAATTCAATTTAGTAAATTCCACGGAGCACATTCTTACAATACCATCCCATGAAGGCCTACTAAAATGGTAATTTGTTAGGTGTAGTCTCAAAACATGATCTAATGTAACATGCTTTCCTATATGAAAGTCTAAATAACATTAGCCTGCGGATAGCTGTAAAAAATCTTCACTTTCATAGAGTGATCATAATATAAAACTCACATAGTCATAATAACACGACTGCAGTAGCTTTTTTAGGACCTCTGTCATCAACTTTACTGGATGATTTAATGTTTTGGGATCAGCAAGGGTGTTCATTAATAGCAAGCAATTTGCCGAAATGGATGCCTTAAAAGTTGCAAATTAAGTCAACGCAAATTCATGAACATGCTACCCTTGAGTTTAATGGTGTCTGTCATATTGCCAACTGAGATGTTTATAACCTGAATGTCTTTCTTACTTTTTGAGGCTAAAAATAACTTTGTTCAAGCTTATTACATGCAATGTCAAGGATGGTAGTATACTTTAAACATACACACTTGAATTTTTTTGACCACTATTAATAAAAAAAAACTGGACCCGCTAAAAAAGGGAAAATAAATTATACTGCACAAAATCAATGTACTATAATATAACACAACAGCTGCAACGCCATCCCAGTGAAATTATTTTGATTGAGTTTTTATTTGTACCTAGAGTTTTACTGGTCAGTCAAATGAACTAGGTTACAGCCTATCAGTTACAACGTATCCATATCAGTCAGTACCCATGATAGAGCGTTGTGCTCTTTCACAAGTGTTGATCGGACATCATCTATCGTGCTTAAAGTACCCATCCAGGTCATAACTTGAACACAAAAGGATGTAAATCTTAGACTACTCTACTCTGCTCTATATAAAGGGACATATATCCATTTATAGTTACACTTACGTAACTTTACTGCTCATCTATATTTACTTTAAAAAAACATCCGCACTTATCTTAATTGTCAAATATATGTAAAAACATCACAAATATAATCCTACTGTATCATACAGTACTTATCCAAACAACTCACATTGAGTAATATCCTGCATGAATTTATAGATATGTGCAATACAAAATATAACAATAATCTGATCATATAAAATGCTAATTAAAAAAAACCCAGAAGCAAACTACCAGTTGAATGAATAGTGACTACAAAGTGCATATTATGGGTTTCTGTTGAAATTAGTTGCATTACCATGTCAGTAAAAAGTTACATTATTTTTCTGCATTAAAATATACATAAATACAACTTAGTGTTAATTTTACTTAAACAGTATAACCAAAAAAATTCAGAAACTGTAAAAGGATCATATGAAACTTCACAAAGTAATAGGTGACTGCTTTGATTGGGCTTACCTGAGTAATGAACAAACAAAGCACCTGCTGCATAGCCAATGTTCTCGGATACTATTTATCAATCTATTACTATATATACCACACACACGCGCACACACGCACACGCACGCACGCACATACACTCGTCGTCGTCGAGCAGTGTCAACGTTAACGTACTCTCCGACTTAGCCATTTCACTTCCTCCTGTTACAGCACACACTACACTGCCTCCACTTATGCATAAAACACAAATCAATTAAGATAGCTGCATTTCTCTCTCATATCTTGCCATAGCAACTCACAACCATATGTAATGTGCAACTGTATCTAACAACGCATCTGGTAGTTCCGCAACTCGGAAAGCCCGAGTCCCGAGCCTGAGCTGAAGCTTGAGGCAACTCTCTCTTTCACTCTGTCTTTATAAAAATAACTTATGCCATGTTTGCTAACCTCCACACATTCAGAACAACCACCAATCGATCTGCATGAGAACTTAGTTGCGAAAGTGACATGGAGATTTTGCGTCCGCAAGATAGCGTAGTTCTGTGCATGCCGTTATGTTTTTATGGGCTGAAAGCGAGATACACCGAAGCCAAGTCCATGCCGAAGGCAGCAGCACGGACGTCGAGTACCTACCTAACAACCGACGTTTACGCGACCACTTCAGCTGTCGGCGGCTCCAAACTGGACGCCTGCTACGTCCTCCAATGTTCAGCCAGCATCCTCCACTAGCATCGCTGCCAATGTGTCGCGATTAATGCGTGTAACAAAGGATTATGCAACCACCATCCGCCATCAAAACATAAGCAGCAGGTCACGTGTCCGCACCGACGAAGCCTTCGATTATGTCACTTCGTGGGGGGCCAACCTATATTTGGGACAGCGGCCAACGTCAAAATTAGGTCGATGACAGCTTCCTCTACGGGGCGTTTTTTCACTAAACAAACAACACTGTATTTGCATTTGTGCCGAAAACATCATTACACTAATGTGGGATTTCAAATGTACTAATTACAGGGCGTGAACAGTATAACGGGACATATTTCGCTTCGACCATGTTGCCGGCTGAAACGGTGCCCTTATCAGGTCAAGTGCGCGCGCACTTGTCTTCTCGTACGATAGCCGTTTGGTGCGCCAAACGGCCGTATTTTGTCGTCGACTTTGTATTATGCTATGTATTTGAGTCTTATTCGCGTGTTCGTGTGCAGATTTAACGCGTTTGCGAGAATGCTTGAAGCAGGTGCGATGTGACCTCATTTGTAGTGCATTGACCTAATTCTGCTCGGCGGCTCTGCTCTGCATGGTCTAACCTGACCTCCGCCATCGAGCATTCCCTTGTTGACCTGAAACGTACGCGGCGCCGCCGATTACTGATCATGGCGGGTCTCTATAGAGTGCTGCCACCGGGTGATTAATGAATCGTTAATTTTGTAAAAACATTTTGTAGTGGCGATTTGTATTTGGAAGGTCATATTTTTTTTATTATATCATTTTTTTGGAAGCAACGGCGAGTGAACTATTTTCACGGAAACTATCCAAAAACTATACCAATGTGTAACAAGTAATTTTTATTAAATTTAGTTATTGTACCTGGCGATGTTTTACAAAAGTTGTTATGAACTTTGTCCCAGTTTTTGTGTTTACGATAAAACCAGTCAGATATGTCGGTACAAAACACTCTGTACAAAACACTCTGTTTGACATCATGTAGTTTGTTTTAGTACCACGTACAGAAACAGAAAAAATCGCTGTTGGAGATTAGATAATCTGAAGTCCAAGGGGTTACCTGAACGTTGCAAATAGGATAGTGATAAATCGTGTAGAAAAAGAACGACATAACAGCTAGCTGCTATTTTGTTTGTGTTGATCAGTTGTTTATATGTACTTAGTACAGTCAAATAAAATTGAGTTTGTATATTTTCTTTAGATAATGTATTAATAAAATGTAGTGATTTATATTGTTGTGAAATGATTTACAATGTTTTCGAACTAACAGCGTTAGAGGTGTTACTTACTTCAGACATAGAAACTGTGTGGCATTGAAAATCATATCGTTATTCTGTTGTTTGACTAACCGTTTCTGCAAAGTTTATGATAATGACGTTTCAGTGTTGTGTGTGGCAAGTTCATACCCTGTCCGTGTTCCTAATACAAACACTACACGTTCTGTTACTATTCAGTAACTTCAGACGTTTTTTACTAAGGGAAAAAATGCATCTGAATAGGTAGATCTTGCGTATACATGAATGTGTGTGTGTGTGTGTGTGTGTGTGTGTGTGTGTGTGTGTGTGTGTGCGTGCGTGCGTGCGTGCGTGCGTGCGTGCGTGCGTGCGTGCGTGCGTGCTTGGGAAGAAATTATAACAATTATAACATTTTCTTCATAGACAGCTTTCACCTAGGATGCCAAACATTCGGGATAACTCTTCGCTCTCATGACTAATACGTAAAATCGTTTTCGCTCTATTCAGAATTTTCACCTGGTGGTGAAATGTTACGTAACCTAACAATAACATGAACAATGCGCGCGCAGCAAGTACTTCGGGATAACAACCCTTGCACCATTTGAGACGCTTCATTGCTTCAAAATGAGGGAAACGATGCACCAATACTTATGTCTACCTTCGTGGCAATAACATATAAAACAAATATTTTTTAATTCTACGTTATCACGGCTAGGGCCAATCGCTGGACGTGGAATTAAAATACTCAGCGACGTTCGTCATTTTATAAAAAAGAACGAGTATATTCGAGCAGTCAATCACTCAACTTTTGCCTACGATTAATACTGACTTCGCTGTGGATTATAATATAAATGTGGCAGTTTCTGGTAATTCAGTCCGCGTAGGCACGGAAGTAAGCACATGATAAACTGCTTTACATCGATGATGAGTTTGGCTCGTAAGATGTATTAATTAACAATACAAACTGTGTGTGTGTTGGTGTATCGATGATCGTACGTTGTGTGGCCCAGCTCAAGAAAGTACATCGTAGTAATACCGTGTGAATATCCCAACAATCCTTCTAACATTGAGTTAGACGAGATACAAACGTTAAAGAGGGTAGCTAAGGAAATGGGCATAGAAGATGATCCGGAGATGACCGCATTTCTACGTGACGAGAGAGCTGGAGAGGTAGGTATCATAGCTAGAAACCAGAGATAGAGAGCAAAGCTAGAGAGCATGTGCATGAGCTTCGTCTTGGTGAAATGAAAATGGCAGCAGATCGAGAAGCAGCTGAACGTAGGGAAGCGTCGTAAGCAAGGGAGATGGAACTCGCAGACTGCAGCGAAATTCCTAGAACCATGCCCAAGTTACAATCCTTGATGAAAATCGCCACGATATGGAATGGGTAACATTCAAAATTATGGACGTGTGAACACTCTTTTGCGACCCGGTGGCCACGGGTTTGCAATGTGTTACAACAATATAGGCCTACTAGGGCTAGAACGATACGCTGCTCCGCGATACGACGCGAAACGTTGTTGTCAAGTTCAATAAATTTATTTCAAAAGAACAACATGAAAAATAAACAAAACAAGTCAAGCAAATAATAAGTCACGTGATTGATATACAATCATGAAATGTTTTGAAAAGAAGTAGCGTGAAGTTATAACTTATAAGTGTCTCCCCTGTGAACAATTTGACAAAATAAAATTAGTAGACTAGTATTAATTATAGTCATACAGTTACACTAGGATGCATTAGGGACTTCATTTATGCGTTCATGGATGACTTTTCATCCACACCACAACTGAAATTTCACAATTAAATAACTGACAATGCAAATGTTATAGTAGACACATTATCAATATAAAATTACACTAACAAAAATGACCACCCATCCACTGATGAGAAACTCCATACATGAATATACGGATTGATTTTCCCCACAAAAGTAAGAATCTTAACCTAATTATGGATTGGAGTATTTTGGGGTAGGTAGAGCAAATTGTAATATATTTTGAGTTTTAGTGTTTACCTAATGTAGCTGTAGTCCAGGGGGTCTATTGAAACGTTACACCAGCGAAATTACAACGGGCCGGTTTGGTAATGAAGTTTGCCATATACGTACCTATTTCGACCATATGTAGCAATACATTATGCAAGGAAGATAAACCAAAAAGGTTAACATACACCCACCCATACAAGTGTGAACTATGACATGTACTGCAAGTTAGTCTTTGTGGATGAATGAATTTCCACACATTGCTATTTCTTTTATGTACTCAGAGATTGTCTGATCATGCAAATGCCTTCCCAAACGTACCACAAATGAGTGGTTTATTGCCGGTATGAGTCACTTCATGTGCCTTCAGGTATATTTTATGCATGAATGACTTTCCACATGAATAACAAGAAAACGGTTTCACTCCGGTGTGAGTCACTTCATGTCGCAATAGATATTCTTTACGCAAGAATGACTTTCCACATTTTGTACATGTGAAACGTTTATCACAAGTGCGTAATTTTTTAAGAAAATGCTTATACGTGAATGACTTTCCAAATGTAACACAATTGAATTGTTTTTCATCTGTGTGTCGTTTCATGTGATGTGAGAGCACATTTACGTGTGAACGACTTTCCACATGTTGCACAAGTGTAAAGTCTCTCACCAGTGTGTATTCTCTTATGCACTTTGTGATCACTTGAACAAACGAATGACTTTCCACATAGGTCACATGTGAATGGTTTCTTGCTGGTATGAGTTATTTCATGTCGCTTCAAAGATTTGTTACAGGAGTATGACCTTCCACATGTTGCACAAATGGAAGGTCTTTCATTAGTGTGGAACATTTCATGCACTTTGAGACTAGTTGAACGCATGAATGACTTTCCACATGAATAACAAGAAAACGGTTTCATGCCAGTATGAATCACTTCATGTCGCCTAAGATATTCTTTAAGCTTGAATGACTTTCCACACTTTTTACATGTGAAATGTTTACCACAAAAAGTGTGTAATTTTTGATGAAATTGTAAAACAGATTTACGTATGAATGACTTTCCACATATTGCACAAGTGAAAGGCCTCTCACCAGTGTGGATTCTTCTATGTACTTTGAGACCACCTAAACACAGGAATGACATTCCGCACATATCACACGAAAACGGTTTCCCACATGTATGAGTCATTTCATGATTTTCAAGACTAATGTAATATGAGAATGACTTTCCACACATAACACAAGCGTGCAGTTTCCCAACAGTGTGTATTCTTTCATGTATTTTCATACTATTGGCATGCTTGAATGACTTCCCACATACAGTACAAACGAACGGTTTCACACATGTTTGCATGTTGTTGATGTACACCAAATTTCCACCACTGCATTCTTTCTGTTGATCTGAGTTCACGCTGTGATTTTCTGCTGCACGTGTCTCTTGGAGCTCAGCTTTGACTTCCTTCAGTAGTCCAGCCTCACACACGACCCAATGTCTTGTGTCTTTACCATCAATGTCATAGTCAAGCAACTGAAAAATATAAATCAAAATAAAGCTACAGGCCCAGATGAATTACCTGCTAGGGTCCTCAAAGAGGCTGCAGCAGAAATAACCCCAATTATCACACACATTTTTCAGCAGTCATACAACACTTCTAAACTTCCAGATGACTGACTCCAGGCACTAGTAACACCAATACACAAAAAGAGCCTCAAATCAGACCCTGCCAATTACAGACCCATTTCATTAACATGCATCCTCTGCAAAGTGATGGAGCACATTATCCTTAGCAACATGTGGAAACACTTACACAAACACAACATCCTCCTCCACTTTCAACATGGTTTCCAGTCAGGGCTGTCTTGTGAGTCCCAACTCATCGAGACAGTCCATGACTGGATAACAGCTATGGATAACAAGTCACAGATAGATGCCATCCTGCTTGATTTCGCCAAAGCCTTTGACAAAGTCCCTCATAAACGCCTCCTATCAAAATTAGCCTTCTATGGAATAACTGGAAACACAAAAAACTGGATAAAATCATTTCTTTCGCACCGAAAACAGAGAGTTTCAGTCAACGGCGCCCTGTCGGATAATACATGTGTTACATCTGGAGTACCACAGGGCTCAGTCCTAGGACCAGTTCTTTTTCTGCTATACATAAATGACATAAACAACAACATTCAATCTCCAATACGGCTCTTTGCTGATGACAGCATCATCTATCGCATAATCAAATCTGAAACAGATAACAACATCCTCCAATCTGACCTGATCCAACTACAAACATGGTCCAACAAATGGCAAATGGAGTTTAACATCCCCAAATGTGTGCACCTCCCAATAACAAACAAAACCAAACCCAGACTACATTCGTATTCCCTTTGTGGTGTGCCACTCTCCACAGTCTCCAGCCACCCATATCTTGGAATAAAATTAGATACTAAACTAACCTGGGCGAATCACATCACTGACATAGCTTCCAAATCATCAAAAGTTTTAGGTATGATCAAACGAACCCTCGGACCATGCAAACCTAATGTAAAAGAAACGGCCTATAACATGCTAGTCCGACCAAAACTTGAATATGCCTCTCCTATATGGAATCCACACACCACCACCCAAATTAAACATCTTGAAAAGGTACAGCACTGTGCAGCCAGATTTGTCAAAAACTACCATCGACGCCAAACAGCCACAACAGACCTAATAGCCACCCTTGGATGGCCCACTCTTGAGCGACGCAGGATTATCAAACAAGCAATGACATTCTACAAAAATTTTAAATAACATAATCAACATCACACCACCACCGGGCCTACTAAAACCATCAAAAAACCGTGGCCATTACATCGCCACCAGGTGCCGCATCAACACTGCAGTGTTCTCCTTTTACCCCCGTGCAATTCGCATCTGGAACATGATCCCACCACACATTACTGCAATAGAAAATTCCATAGCTTTTCAAGCAGCAATAATGAACCTCCCCTTCCCAACACCCAATCACCTAAATTGCCTGTAAAACAAACAAACAAGTTATAACAAACAAACAAACAAACAAACAAACAAACAAACAAACATACATACAACCAAACACATGCGCACAAGAAGCACTACAAACTCCTGCGTTAGCCCAAGTTTGGGCTGTTTGGAGTAAACAACCTGAGACCTGAGATATTCGTCAGGATAAAACCTCTCCTGTTTCACGTTGGCAAGTTCATGTTGGCCAGTCCACGCAGGCAGCTGGTCTGTGTTATGCATTTGGAATAAATGTTGTTGTTCACTTAAAATGTCTTCTTTTTCTTCATGCTTCAATCTTTTCAAATCATTGGTGACAGGAATGTCACTACTGGGGCTTTCTTGACCTGTTCTGTCTTCTTGACACATTTCTGGCTGGTCGTCTTCTACCTTAATGTTATGTATCATCCCGTGATCAACAGAACATTGTGTGTGTATATTGGTAGACTGTCCACAATCTCCAGTAGCAGTTGTCTTCAATGATTTCTGCTTCAGTGATCCCAGTGTCTACTTGTATTGCATGGACCTTTGCAGAGATTTTATGTTCATCTTTGTAGTCCATCTCAATGGTTGGTTGAACTAAAAATGAAGCACACTGAGAATGTAAGACGTATAAATAGTCCAGAAGTTAAGAAATCCATTTTCAATGTGAAATTAATTAGCCATCATTGGTAGAAAAAAGCTACATAAATTTGGTGTTTCAAAACGTTAAAGTTATTATATGACTTGTTAAAAGTTAGGACTCCCAATTATGAGCAGAGTAAGAGTCCACTTAAGTTCCATAAAAAATGTTTATGTTTATAATATGCACCTGGGAATAAGACAATTTTCATAGAGTATGTAGGTCAGGTAAACCAGCTTGTTATACACAGGTCTGTTACATTTCTACAACTTGAAGGGATATATCCCTGAACTATTTTGATCTTGGCTAGAGATGTAGACATTATGTGCCTAGTCACTTATTTTCCAAGTCACTTCTGTCCCTAAAATGTGGATGATATCTCAAAAAAGATTATAAGAAATGGGTCACTCCAAGTCAGATGAACATATATTATGGAAATTTTCCATTACACCATCTTAGAAATAGTTTTTTTTATAAATCCAAAATATGCATAAACACTTGGTTTTCTTGACAATTTGAACTTCATTTGACAATTTTCCAAATTTAGCTGTAGTGTTGTTTTGTGATTTATATTCGCCATGATGAGCTAAAATAGCTGTTTCTGGTCTCATAAAAGTGTGAATAAAATTATAGAGCTTTTAATTTTTTTTAAAATGACACATGGGGAATCAAAATTTGCATAATTTTAAATGTCTGTGGAACATAAGAGGAGCAATTGTACCTTCAAATTTGGGTTTTGTTTACTCTGGCTCACATTTGCATCATGCTGTGAAATAAGGCCAGTCGGATTGTCTGGGACGAGTAGTTTTAGAAGAACATTCCCGTCGGACTAGCTATGACTTGCAAATGGCAGCCGGACTACCAGCTAGCTAAAACTATCGTGCACCCTGAAACATGATACAGAAAAGCAACTAATGCTAATGTTGAGTTCCCATAGTAGTCTATCCTGGGTAGTTGCTATTCCAAAATAAATGAGGAATACCAACTAGACTTCTATGGAAACTAAAAATAGACATCAGCCATTCTAGTTAAATTTTATCTTGCAAATATGAATTAAAATAAAGAAATACCCAATTTGCAAGTAACACAGCCCTTCTTTTTTTCACCAGACACTAAACATTATTGCAGATTTGGATTCCTAATACATCATTTAGTTTACTTAGTACCTACCACCTACCAACATTTTCAAGGTTCTGTATTAATTCACACTTTTATGGGACCCTGAAAATGCTATTTCAGCTTGTTGAAATAAGTCTGATAAATGTAACAAAATCGTAAAATGAAGCTCACATTTTTAGAATAAGCTAGTCTTGAGGTATATTTTCACAAATAAATAAGGCTATTCTATGGTGGAAGCCATTTGTTTATCTGACACGGAATGTTTAAAATGTGCAAATATTTCACAGAGTGCCAACATAGTGCTAATAATCAAGGCTTAGCCTTAAGAGTATGTATATGATTAATTTATGTATGTGTGTATGTAAATTATATACAGGCTATATATATATATATATATATATATATATATATACATACATACAGTGTATTACATAATAAAGTGCCATAATAAAATTGTTGATAAGATGAATATATATATACATATATACATTTTGTATATATATTTAATATTCAAGATGAACATAGACATACATCTTGAATATATATATATATATATACATATTATATATATATAATATTCATCTTATTGCCAGTCTTTTTAATATAGCAGTCTCTATTATGATTTATTTTAAATAATGTTTTAATTAGTTTTTTACTCATTTTTTTATATTAATTATGTACAGCGATTGCGAGCAAGCTTTATCACGAGAAAAAGCACTATAAATTTGGTATAATAATAAAGAATCTTAAATCTTAAAACCGATATGTTTTTAGGACATAATAATCTAGGTAATATGTGACTTGGACATAATATCTACTGGCCTTTGGCCACATTTAAAGCGCCACCTGTGTAAAATAAAGTCAAAAATACCTCTCCAGTCCCATTCTGGTTACTACAGGCTGCACCGACACACCATGCAATCTGCATGTTTTGCAAAACCTCCACCTGTATCTTAACTGGCAAATTGTCCTAGGGACACATCACGCCAGTGTGCATGGTGGGTCATCTGCCTTAATTGTTAAAATGTTGGATTAAACTATTCTGAAATGATTTTAGTGATTTACTTGAGACAGTGTTTGAGGGGAGAGAATTCCATTCCTTAATTGTTGTTGGGAAGAAGCTGCTTCCAAATATGTTTGCAGAGTATCTAATTTGCAAGAACTGACTGTCATGTTTACGTGAGGTTCTAGTGTTGTGTTGGATATAGTGATCTAGCGGGATATCTATAAGGTTATGTTCCATTTTGTATATTATGCTAAGTCTTTAAATTTTTCTTCTTGTTTGGAAGGTGTCCCACTGGAGATCTTTAAAAAGTTGGGTTACTGTTCCTGGTTCTCTAGAATAGTTATGTGTACAAAATCTGGCAGCTTGTCTTTGGATTCTTTCTAAGGTTTTAATATGTTTTAGGCAGTGTGGATCCCATGATGCTGATGCATATTCAAGTATTGGTCGGACAAGGGTTGTGTAGGCTATTGACTTAATGTGGGTTGGGCATTTATTTAGATTTCTCCTAATGACTCCTAGAGTCTGTTGTGCTTTCCTAGCGACTGAGTTGCATTGTGCTGTCCAATTTAATGTATTTGATATTTGTACACCAAGATAACAATGTGATTGAACAGATTTAAGTTGTTGGCCACAGAAGGTGTAAATATTTGGTGTCGGTTTTCTTGAGGCTAATGTCATTGTGAAGCATTTGGTGGGATTGAATTTCATAAGCCAGGTGTTTTGCCATTCCTCAAGTTTGATTAGATCATTTTGGAGGAGAGAAATGTCATTGTCTGATTTAATTGGTTGATATAGTAGGCAGTCATCTGCAAAAGGCGAACGTTTGAAGTGAGATTGTTGGGTAGATCATTTATGTAAAGTAAGAAAAGTAAGGGCCCCAGTACGGTTCCCTGTGGTACCCCTGAGGTGACTTTAATTGGTTTGGATGCTGATCCATTTATTACAACCTGTTGAGTTCTTTCTGCAAGGAAGCTTTCTATCCATGGCGATATTGGGCCTGTGATGCCATAGTATTTTAGTTTGTGGATTAGTCTTTTATGTGAAAACTTTGACGAATGCTTTAGTGAAGTCTAGAATGGCCATGTCTACAGATTTCTTTTCATCTAGATATTTGCTTATGTCATGGACAGTTTGAATTAATTGAGTTTCTGTTGATCTTTTTGCACGAAAACCATGTTGGTGGTCAGTTAGGATGTGATGTTGTTCAAGGTGTTTCATGATGTGGCTATGAATTATGTGTTCAAGAAGTTTAGAGATCACAGGTGTTAAGGATATTTGGTCTGTAGTTTGAAGAAACCTATCATGACTATTAAACAAGTTTAATAAAAATGATTGATGGTGGTTTCTGTAGCTGTCAATACTACATTACAGATTTAACTTAAATTGACTAAGTAAGACTGACAAGCCTAGAAAGCCGCTTTTGGCATTGCTTTTCTTCGAAACAAAGTTAATAGATAAGCCTCATAAGGAGTCTAGAACAACTTCCGCCTCCGGAGACGCTACCATCTCTTCAACGTCATCGTGACATCGGCGTTGAAAAGATGGTAGTTAATCCTTGCTTCAAAATCAAGGATTAACTGGAGTTTAATGACATATGCAAGCTAGATTGAATCAGCCAGCTAGCCATTCCTGTAGACACTTGGAAATATTCACGGTTCCGCTATGCACAGTGATGCACGTGATGACGTCATCATTTTTTAGCCATCGTAAAAAACGCGCGCTCGAAAATGCGTTTTTTGTTGTTTGAGCGCGCATATTTGGATTGAAAATGCCGCGATGGTGAAGATGCATCGTTCCCGAACATCCCGTTTTTTCGCCTGTTTAAATGCGTTACGTTTTGCCTCTTTTTTTGGAATTTCAAGTTGAAGGTGAGTTTCAGACCTCAAATACATATTCTGCGGGAGGTCAGAGATCGTTTCGACCCTTATAGGAACGACTGTTAAGGTCTAAACTAACTTTATTCCAAATTTCACAGCGATCCCTGGTCCCGCAATGCTTTTATTGGAGGCCGCCATTTGAGATACCGCTTAGCACATGGAGAGGAATATGATGACAAAACCGGCCATATTTTATCCATTAAACCAATCATCGCACCTTCTAATTGAAATAATTGCTCAACATATGAAAGAAAAAAGTTATAAACATGCTCATGTACATTTCTTTGATTATTTTTACTCCTGCTTCAAGGATTAACTGGATTTTAATGACATAAGCAGGCTAGATTGAATCGGCCATCTAGCCAGTGCTGTACTCTGATTGGCTTTTGAAGGTCACGTGACGGGTTTGCGGTCGTTCAGTGGCTGGTTTGTTTGTAAATAAAAGCACATGTCATTCAGTTTGTTTAATTTCAGACTAAAAAGTTAATATAATTGTACATACAATAAAACACATTAACTAATAAAAAATACAATATATTATAACACACAGATAATATAGTTACACTTTAACAATAAAAAGAATGGTTTATAAATATATGAATTATGTATCATGTTTTTTGAGTGTAATTGTGGTTTTGGCAATGTGATCTTTGACTGCTTTATTTTTAGTTTAGCTGTGTTTTATAGGTGATTTTATTTCATTGCAGTTCAATTAATCCTCTTCTGACTGGAGGAAAGATGTGTTATCTTATATTTTGCCACTTTCAAGTTCAACTGTTCAACTTGACCCAGTATGACGTAGGCTAGTTGGTGGTGTGCCACAAAGACAAGAACGTGCATGGAGGTGAGTTAATTTATTACTATCGTTATTATTTATTATAAAATGGAACTTTGAAAATATAAGAAAGAACATTTAAGAAAATCTGCTCCAGTTATGTGCAACCCTCTGCATGTGAGGTGTTTGTCTCTCTATGTCACTGTACATAGATATTATTGATGCATGTTCATCAAAAAATCCTACATCCTATCATTCTTTCAGGTTCCTCTCGTTCCACACTGCTGAAGACTGTTGGTGAACTGAAATCCTCTATTGAGACTTTCAAGGCAGACACTTATGATGCTGACTGTAGATTGCGTTGTGGCACAATGAAAAAAGGACTTGTCGCCTTCTTGCATTCAGCAAACAAGTCTGCTTAATCTACCGCTACTGCGAGGCGTCTTACTGAAATGGCAAAGAACAGTGGATTAATTGTTGACAGCAATGTGGACATTGATAGCATTAAAAGTGCTATTGCATTCCTGATAAAATCCGCGGAAACGAAGAAAAAAAAATCTTGCGCGTGGTGGACATCATCTAGTACAATTCCTCCAGGAGGAATTTAACTTTCCTATCAAGAAAGGTTTTGCTGGACAGTCCATTTCTCATTCTCTCTCTGATGATGCCGGGCCAGCGATGTCTTTGGGTGAAAAGTCTTTGGGCACTCGTCAAAACTATGAACCATCTCCAAACAAAAAAATAAAGAACTGATTGTGGCAAATGCGTTAAGAGTAGGATTGCCATGGCAAGCTTGGTGACAG
>JAODUO010000479.1:342500-372500 GCA_025642075.2 Ridgeia piscesae
ATCAGTACACAATTTTAACATTTGCAAACCATTGGATGATAACTAATAATTAATAAAAACCAGCATACACGAATGTCTAATGTAATGTCCGTCAGGTGTTTACCCCGACTCGAAATGCTAAGGCAAGCGTGTACAATTAGGCTAAGGGCAACATGACAACATTAGAAAGCCGTTGCTTTCATATTTTCCTTCCTTTTGATACGCTGTGGGACTTTTTGAGATCAAATTTGTAACCACTAACTCTGCAAAAAAAACATTTAGTCAAACCAGTGGCAATATATTACACAAACAGTCCAATAAATGTGTTACCTGGTGTTACGAATATATATATATATATATATATATATATATATATATATATATATATATATATATATACACACACACACGCGCATTATCTGGCACACACGCACACGACACGCACACGCACGCACGCACGCACGCACGCACGCACGCACGCACGCACGAACTCATGCATACACATTGCCGACTGAGCGGCTTGTTGTAGCGATGTCGTCGAGACTGCTGGTGTACAAGCTAAATCAGGCAGTCAGCATGAAGGACGCAACACGCATGGAGGCGGCCATTCGCGAGTGCAAGGAGGCAGGCATGGGGAAAGAAAAAGACGTCCGCAAGGCAGAGAAAGAACTACAAGTGATTGAGATGAAATCCAGTACGTTAATAAGAGTATAGATTTCTAGAAAAAAACATCCGCGTAAAGACTACCTTTTAAGCAAAATGTTTGCATAATTTTGATAAAGTATAATTATACTGGATAGGAACGTGTTATATAGGATACATCAACGGCACTTCTGTAAAACAAATCGTGCTGTTTCTCAACTTAGGAGCAATTACAATTCAACATTTCATGATACGTCACGTTATTATTACAGTGGACAAAATGTTGCTATGAAGAAAGTGATGGGTTTCAATGGGAATTATTGCAAATTTCTCACACACACACTTGTCCCAAGTCGATCTTCAAATTATCCCTTTAAGCATATGTAGTATAATTGCGTGTTTTAACTTGCCGCAGATATTCATGGTGGATTAAATGCGTTCGCATCGGCATTTTCGGTGAAGTATGTCGTAGATTTTAGTCAGTCATACCCAGCTGTATAAATAATTATATCACATGTCCGGAGACCAACCACATTCCTCGTGGACGATTTCAATGGCTGAGCTTAAATTAAGAGTTTTTGCCTAGTGCTGACGTAATCAGCAGCAGCGACCCCTGGCGTGCGAGGGTGACGTGACTATTTACTTACAGTCATAGAAATTCTGGTTCGATTACAGAACTTAAACGAGCAATGGAGGAGCGTGACGACGCTGCTATCACTGAAGCGATCAGTGAGACAGAGAGGCTGGGCTTAAGCAGTAAGCTGCGCCACGACATACTCGCAGCCAAAAACTCCGTCTCGCGACGGGAACGCACCGCCCAGTCCAAGCCCTCCATCCTCGACTTCGGCAAATCGACGATATCAGAAATACGCAGCTACGACCATCCGCCCAGAATCGTGCATCGGGTGATACAGGCGGCGTTGATGCTGCTGGGAGAAAGTGAGAGTGACACGTCGGTAAGTAGACTACATTCGTGACAGAGTCTACCAACGCAAACATCATCCCGGCCGAAAGCTTGAATATTGTTCCGGCTGAAAGTTTGAATATACCTCTGTTGTTTTGGTGGCTGGAAATATGTGGCAAAAGATTAATGGCAGCTAAGAACCACGGACAGTTTTGTTATCTTAATGTGGATTGAAAGGGCTTAAACGGGCTAAAGCGTTACGGAGCGGTAAACGTAAAATCAATATATAAATATAAAATATAAATATATATATATATATATATATATATATATATATATATATATATATATATATATATACATATATATATATGTATATATATATATATATATATACATAATACATATATATATATATATATATATATATATATATATATATATATATATATTGTCTCATTTCCAAACATATTGTAGTAAAGCTACTGACGATTTCTATCGACGCACCATTGTTCAACCCTGCTTGTGTTATCAATTGCCAGGATTGGAGAAAGTGTCGGGCTTTCTGCTGCCAGACCGGTGACAACGGCTTGAATCGGAAAATATTGAACTTCGACATGACCAAGGTTCGCCCAGGAGCGAAGCCAATAAGCAAAGAGATCCTGAACAAGTACAGGTTTTCTGAAGTACAAGCCGTGAGCGCCGGAGCTGCCACTTTTTACGTCTGGGTGAGTTGCTTTTTTAATGTATATATTACTTGGAGGAAGTAATTTCATTGTCCGTCGTTTCCAAGCTACGGGTGAAGAGAAGAGCAGGACATTTTCAGTTAGATCAAAACATGGTGCTTACACACATACTTACACACATAAATAAGCAGCAGATTAAATTCTAAAACTATTAACGACCCTTGGGTTTTACTTTCGGTCCGTAACACAAAACGGGTGATGGCATACTGAAACCCACTTTATTATGGAGGGCGAGACATTGCCCAGCGCTCTAGCTGGCATTTTAACAGCGTTTTTGTATTCTCCCACTAGGAATGTTTAAGCAAAAATAAGCATATCGTCCATCCTCACACTTCAAATAATAAAATGATGATTTCGACCAGTCTGCATTGCCTTAGTTGTTATTCTTCACCAGTAATCTCTATAGCAACTCTTCGGTTTCCTTTGTCTTAATTTCCTTGTATCAAACCTAATGCATAATTTCTACTAACTGCCTAAACGTACAATATCATTTTCAGCAAATATGTACGCCGTACATCAAGCGAAATTACCCATCCTTGACGATGCTCAAATATGTATTTTACCAACGATTTCTTCTGTAAAAATTATCTTTCTAAGCTAAACAGTGATTGTCATTAATTCATTACTGCGTTTGCGAACTACGCATGAAATAAAGCGCGATCTGCTTACAGCGTTGCGTGCTAAAATGGACAGTGCCTCCTTATATGAACCCTTTATCTAACATGTGGTACATTTGATTTGACCTGACAGGCACGTGGTGTTATCGACGAACTCGAGCGGAAATATGTCATACTTCCAGACGTCTGAACACAGGTGACACACGAAGACAGAATTGGTGTGGTCATTCTTGTCTACGCTATCGCCGTCAAACGCCGGGGAACAGGGCGACAGTTTGGACGCATTTACGAGGTTCAATGGGCTTGAAGAACTCAGTTCTGAAAAATGACTAAACAAATGTGTTTATCAATCCTAGACACAAAGGCGAGTAACAGTATAGATCGAACACATGTGCAAGCCATTCGGTGACAACGGAATATCTATACGAACAGTTTGGCTGCTGGCTGCTGTGCAAGTGCAACGTGTGTGTATTTAAATGCTTAAGAACAAACATAACAAATAGTCAAAATGAGGGACATCAATTATAATGTTCAATTTATTTATGATATGGTTCTGTTTTATTGTTATTTTTATGTTTGTTGGTGTAATTTGGAATACAGTAAAACTTAGCTTAGTTTTATATACTAGTATTTGTATATAGAATATTAATTTTGGATAAACGTTCTTTTAACTATTGTACAGTCTCATTTTTCGTTGCTCCCACTTTTCAGTCGATGTCTCAGTTTTGTGTTACTGTCTCGAATCAAAAAGTATGTGTTACATAATAAAGTGTTTTTGAAGTACTACCATTGTATCATGTTTACCCCAGATAGCATGGAAACGTTAATCTAACGTTGATTTAACGTTTAAATGCGAACGTTTTGTTTTGCGTTATTTTGCTCGTTTATTTAACGTAGATCTACGTTTACATTCTAACCAAACAAAAACAACCAAAAACTGACGTTTCGGGAACGTTAGAAATTTAGCGGTAACCAAAATCAAACGGTTCTAACCAAATGCAAACGTTAATGTAACGTTTGCATGCTATCTGGGACACAATTCACACTGACAAGTTTGCCCGACATCTTTACCATCATAATCATGTTTAACATTCACGTAGTTTGACACAAAAACACGCCTGTGTCTTGTGGATTGTTAGAATAGTGTGTATTTAGCATACCTAGTTTTTAAGCATTCTAACACATACATCACACACACGCACGCACGCACACACGCACACACGCACACACGCACGCACGCACGCAAACATTTGATTTCTAACAAATCTCTATCACCGTTTTCTTCCGTAATCGTTCTCATCCATCGTACTTTCACCAAGCATAATGCAATAATTATTTAAATTTTCACGGTGAAAATTTTGCCCCGTTTCTTGCGGCTGCACCTTTTCTCCGCCTCCGTCCTCGTTGACAGTCGGTCTGTATCCGTCCGGAACACGACTTCCAAAAAAACTACTGCCGGAATACAACTTCCGGAACACGTCTTCCGACCTAGCCTCGAGACTACGTGAGGTGGCAGCACTTTTCAGCCCCTCAACATCGCTTGGAATATTAATGGCCTGCCGATGTGACCGACAGGGCAGCCTTACCCCCAGATTAGGGTAGAAACGCTGATTGGTTCTCAGGCCGAATTTGAAATAACGAATTAAATAAGGATACATTTTTATCAGATAATGTTGTATTATAAAATTAAACTTATATTACCACAAAATAAGTAAAAATTCAAATTTACAGTTATTTGTCAAATAAGAATTACGGCAGGATTAACCAGTATCCGTGAGGTGGCAGCATTGTTTAGCCCCACACGGATAACATACAAATTAAATAAGGATACTTTTTTTATCAAATAATACTGTATTCTAAAAACTATTCAAAATTAAACTTATATTAACACAAAATAAATATAAATACAAAGTTGCAGTTGTTTAAAAAAATACAAACTACGGCAAGATTAACCAGTGTCCGTGAGGTTGCAGCCTTGTACAGATCATGCGGATAAATATTCAAAACCGGCCGAAACACCAGACTGTCTTCTCGGCGTAGTTCCGCAGCCGACCGACAGTCGGTTAAGCGAGACTAGCTGTTGGCGGGAACACTGGGGGATGTAAGTGGTTAAAATTGGTGGTGCATAAAAGTTGAAAAGCAAGAGGAAATATTGATTGATAAGTATTACTTTTTCGCGCAATACAACCTGTTTGGGGCAAACGTATATATTGTGTTATGATTATGTGCATTTAGACAATTTGTCAGATATAATTGCTTATCGAAACCACAATGTACAGCAATGTAAAATGCAAATCCCGTAAAAGACACACACATACGGCCTAAAATCGCGTCTATTATCTGCACTACGTAAATCGCTATGTCTATGATAGTGTGGTAAACTAAATATTAAACTGGACATTTAAGATAAGAAAGGTATAATACAAGATATTTTTGACTTGATTTTCCTAGTGTTCATCAGACCCTGTGGGGCAAGACGCCCCCGGAGCGTCTTGCCCCATATAATTCAGTAACAGTCTATAAGCGTGAGTAGGTCATAGCATATACTTGTTTTGTATAGTTGGTAAAATGATTCCAAAGTACGCAGTAAAGCTCTATTATTACGTTAGCATTTGGCAATATCTGTAAAAGTTCGGCTCAGACGTTTCAGTGAAGAATGGCATTCATAATTTATAAAGATGTAATATTTGCAGACCTGTATGTTATGTGATTACTTGCTGAGTGGGCAATATGTTTTAGATATGGTTCGCACATACAAGCGCAAAACGGAACGGGATGCATATGGCTACATTCTTAAAGCTGCACTCTTAGCTTTGGAGGACCATTGTAGATAGTCAGTCGACTGTATCACGTGACAATTTATATGTTATGTTACCTAAAAGTGAAGGACTGTCGTAAATATGTTGGTTAGGTAACTATGTTGGACAAGATAATACCTATAAACCATTTTCAGGTTGATATCGACTATTTCTGTATTCGTATATTGTACACCGGCACAAAGTTATTTTATCTGCCAGTTAAGGAGTGTCATGATTACGTAGTTTCGATTATTGTATTGTATTGCACAAGATAATACATACATAACATTTTCATGTTGATCACGAAATTGTTTCATTTCGGTATTCATATGTTATACAATGAACCTGTCCATGGGGCAAGGAGCCCCCTGAGGCTTCATGCCCCACATAATAGGGCGTCTTGCCCCCAGGTATGGGGCAAGAGGCCCTCTTGGGACAATACTTTTAATTAACAGTTATAATCGTTCTTATTGTCAAATGTTATAAATACTTTGATATTATATAGCATAACCATACATTATGACAATCGCATGACAATAACAAGAAGTCAAAATGATAAGTTCACGAATAACTACGCCCATTGTACCTTAAATGGGGCTCCATACCCCACCCTACCCTACTCCACGGTCGGCGCATCCACATTCCAAGGTAAGATTATGATAGTACTCTAATAGAAATCTTATATCTGTTTCGGTCTTTTCAGTCTTGGTTACTAGCTTTAACCAAATATTGGTACTGGTGTACTGACAACATTAATTAGATAAATAATGACTGGTTATATTTGCATTTCGGGTGCCTCACGTGGTCGTCCTGTTCGCTGGTGGAATCGCTATGCTTCGACGCGTTGCTATTCAGGTTTGGTTTTTGTTTATACTAGAGCGGGTTGGCACGAGTACGACTGCAGTGGGCGTGGCCATATGTTATTAAATCATGAACACTATTTTGTCAGCCAACGGATGTGACAAAACAGCGACCAATATTTCCAGGCGACGAATACTTTCCAACGACACCCGACCCATACAACCATCCCGTCCGGTCTTTCTTTCACCGGGCGCGAGTCAGGGGATAGGCGGGGTAGGGGTGGTGCTGAAGCGGGGCGGGGGTTCTCAGCCCCCCCAAATTAATTTCGTTCAGGATAATACAGTAGGGGTGGGGACGCGTCCCCCCACTTTTCAGCCTGAGAGGACAGGAAATGTCACCCTTAATTGTGTTGATATATTAATAGGCGCTAGCCATCAAGCACATAATTGATGATTAATTTTTGTTTGCCCTGTCACCCCTTGGGATACAGCCTACAGCGGAACCAGCAGATTCCTGCCCTTTGTGTAATTTGATCCCATTTGAATGATGACAAATTTGTTTCCCAAAAGGTAGGATTGGAAAGTCTAACACAGGAACCGCTGTTACCTCTGCATCTTGTCACTGTGAATCAGGAAGCAGCAGTGGCGTAGCCAGGATTTTGCATCGGATGGGGCCACCCGACGACCAAGCAGACTGATTATATATATATATATATATATATATATATATATATATATATATATATATATATATATATATATATATGACATTACCTATAGCCGGCCACCACATTCCTCACGCTACTCTCCCAAATCTGCTAACAAAGACCATGACAAATACCAACATGTAGTCACTTATTATGATGAAACAATAAATAAACATCCCTACCTTAACATAGATTATGTGGCGTTGGCGTTCAACCAGTAACTTCACAACATGTAACGTTGCGTATTACAATTTATAAATTCACCATAGGAAGTGGAATGTTCCCAGTGCAAAATCCACTAGATTAAATGTTTCGGTTACAATGAGGATTACAGGGGGACAAACGCTTGGAGGAAAGTCGAAGGGGTGACGGGAGATAGACGCATATCACGGAAACGTAGAGGAAATGTGAGCAGTGCGTGTGTTACCCCGGCATACACGAATGCATTAGTGACGAAGGCACTAGCAAAGAAACAACAGAAGGTCCAGGATTGCGAAAAAACAACCTGGTAAGAATAATCATGGGAGCTAAGAGAGCTGATAAAAGAAAATGGATGAGATGAGAGTATGGGATGGAGTGAAGGAAAGTTCTAAGAAGAAATTGGTTAGGAGTACATGGGTTGGTCATGTGTAAAAAAATTGGGAGATGATAAACTGGCCAAGAGAGCAGGTGCCCAGAAAGTGGAAGGGAACTGGAGGCGAGGAAGAGAGAAATTGCGATGGGGGATTGCGTTAAAAGTGACCTAGAAAGAGTAGAAGAATGCCAACAAAATTATAGATAGAAGGAATTGGAGACTGCTAAAAGAGAACGTAGCAAGAGAAAAGTGAGAGGAAGAAAAAAGACAATGGAAAAGGATATCATGGTCAACTCACCCCTGACGACTGTGATGCCAAGAAAATAATAACAACAAAATGCAATTTGACCCTAGTCTAGTAACCGGGCAACTATTATTTTGAATCCGTAATAGCCATTAGCCATCATGCACATTGACAATAAGGACATTTTCATTGCTCTTTCAACTCTTATGCTGCAGCCAGCGATAGAATAATTCCTAACTTAAACCTATTTGAATGATGACAATTATATTTGTGAAAAGGTAGGACGGGGAAGAAAAATCTTACACAATCATCCTGAAACCCACTGTACTTTGTGACTCTATGAATTAGGCAGCCAATTATTGGTCCTCCGTTCCCCACCATCCTAATTTGTTCTGGGATTGGCCCCCCTCTCGCTACGCCACTGGCAAGCAGTTATAGGTCCAAAGTCTACCTTCAACATTTTCAGTATGTGTGTGATTGGGGCGGGCCTTTATTCAAATACATGTAGCCAACATAACTATTAATTTTAAATAGCATTACATCTTTGTTTATTTTTGAATTAGGACCAGACCAACAATAAATTGTGTTTTATATTTACACACACACACACACACACACACACACACACACCACACACACACACACACACACACACGCACACACACACACACACACACACACACACACACACACACACACAACTACTAACTATCACGCACACAGCACACAACACACACACAAACATACACACACACACACACACACACACACACCACACACACACACACACACACACACACACACACACACACACACACACACACACACACACACACACACACACACACACACACACACACACACACACACACACACACACACACACACACACACACACACACACACACACACACACACACACACACACACACACACACACACACACACACACACACACACACACACACACACACACACACACACACACACACACACACACACACACACACACACACACACACACACACACACACACACACACACACACACACACACACACACACACACACACACACACAACTGTATATATACCCCCCACTTTTCAAACTGGATCGACGCCCCTGAATGCTGGCATGCAACATCCCCGTTTACAATGATTACCGTTTGGAACCCCACAACGATCAATCCTGCGTATCGCCCCTGCAATTATGACATTTTTGTAAGTTTTTTAATTGTAATGCGAGACAATGGAAGAAGCAGATGGGAGAGATACCAAGAAAATGGCATCAAACCGACATTAGCGGGAAACCATGGTTGATGCTAGATATGCTCTCAGCGAGCAAACAAGCCTAAGTATAAGTTAATATGTGCTGTATATATTATAATGATACAACATAACAATTTAAGGTAAAATAGTTATGATAAAACAATCAAATATACATAATATTAATATGATTGTTATAGATGTGTGTAACCATTTCAAAGTTAATTAAATTAAAACTATAAAGAGATTTCAAATTTCTTTCTGTTTCAAAGAATGCAAACAAGCAAATTGTACATACACACCAATTATACACATCAACTCATCTCCAATATAATATTGATTTAATGGTTTCTACAATATAAAACTCAAAGCAGTTAATAATGCTAATTTTCAAACATCTTACCCAGATCTTAAGATAGTGTTCAGTTCGAGCTTTAGTCTACCGTTGACGATGTGTTAAAAATGGTATCAGTGGCATTCGCCAAGGTAATCTTACTTCAAGATCTCACCTCGAAAAGACCGGTGAATAGTTGTCCAAAATTTTGCATTGAGGCCATTTGAAGTTTATTTTCTGATGACACATTTTTATATTGATGTATTTCTGTGCTTTTACCCGGTTTGCAGAGTCAAGGCTGACTAAAATTTGACAAAAATATAAATAATACATATTTTAATTTATTTACCCAGGGGATAAAACAATGAATAATTTAAAATAGTGTTACCATTCGTGTGGAAATTCTACGTTAATGAAATGCAGTAAAATAGTACAATTGTGGCAGGCATATATGTGTGATAAGTGAGTAAAATAGTGTTATAACCCCTTTTCAACTGGTACGTACCTTCCCGGATGATTATTTTGCCCTTTATGACTGATATCAACAAGGTTCGTAAATACAGGTAGTCTCGCTTAAACCGACTGTCGGTCGGCTGCGGAACTACGCCGAGAAAACAGTCTGGTGAGTCTCCCGGCTTTTGGATGTTTATCCGCGTGATCTATACAGTGCTGCCACCTCACGAAGTTGAGGGGCTTAAAAGTGCTGCCACCTCA
Organism: Ridgeia piscesae; assembly: GCA_025642075.2. Classification (NCBI taxonomy): domain Eukaryota; kingdom Metazoa; phylum Annelida; class Polychaeta; order Sabellida; family Siboglinidae; genus Ridgeia; species Ridgeia piscesae. Next base: position 352,824 of record JAODUO010000479.1, read on the forward strand.
CGGAGCCTGGGTAACCGAGGCTAAAATACAGGTAGCATGGTTCACCTTTTACAGTCGAAACCGCACAAGCCGCCAAAGAGAAGCGCCTCTTTGTTCAACCCACGACGTAGACTGCCAATGTTTAATTTCAAACGCAGAGCTACGACTACCTTTAATAGCGTCGTAGTACAGACGCAGAAAGACGTCGACGACCGGACATTGTGCGAACAGTGCGGAACGCCGACAAACAGCGACGTCAGCCTGGTCCGTAGCTGCTCCGACGCGAGCAGTTGGTCGCCCGGGTCTTCCCATTTCCGGACGCCATTCGACGAAGGCAAGATGGCGCGCGCGCGCACGGACATCGTCCACAGAAAGGCCATCGCCCACACCGGAAGTCTCCGATCTGTCGTGAGCTACGGGTCAACCGGAAGTTCACACCCCGATGCGTCTTCAAGCGACGATGACAGGGCGCCGTTGTCGCCGGCTTCCAATGCCTCGGCGGATACCGAGGAGCGCACGGCGTTCGCGTGGGACTTCATATCGTGTTCACTGGAATCGTTTGCCGAAATGCGGGACACAGACGTGTAGTCGGAAACACTACTCACACATATCGAACTATGGTGCTTCGTTGAGTTACACAGCTGCATATCTGCGCTCGCGTTCTTGCTGATTTTATACGAACTCCGACAGTCACTAAATCACCGGTGAAATGTGTAGTTCATTATGTTATTAGGCCTCGTTTGAATGATGTAAATAAGGTAATCCACGCGGACACAGTAAGACGATTTGTGTAAACAGACTGAATCGACGATTGTTGTTGTGCATGTCCTTCAACTGATCTGATACCAATATACCAATTTATACCACCAGACAGTGTACGTCTACTTGTGTGTATGTAAGTGTGACACGGTAGAGGATGAGCAATTCTTCCACCGTTTATTTGATTACCGCTCTCAATTAATGTACCTAAAACCTACATTTTATGAAAAAATGCACCTTTGCCCAAACATTCCATATCTTTCAGAACAGATCTTCGTAGAATGTAAGAATAATTTCGAAACTCACTTCGTCATTCACAGAGCTGCCAAGTTGAATTGAGTGTGACGTATGTCAACAGTATGTCAAAAGAGGGAGAAATATATGCAAGACGCCAAGCGCCTTGCCCGAGGTTGCGAAGCAACCGCGAATGCTAGGGGGGTCCGGGGTCATGCCCCCCGAATTTTGTTTTTAATTGACAATGCCAAATACGTGATTTCCTGCCTTTTTCGCTTATATTTAGCACCTATAACTCTTCGAAAGTGAACTATATTTAAAATAACAATATTTTTTATTTTAAACTTTCATGTGTGGATATATAATTAATTTAAATTTTTATTGGGGTTTACAGAGACTTTCAAGATTCTTTCACTATTATAAAAATGGACATGGTTGTGGTATTGTAAAATTTTATTTTAGCTATAAACAGCAGTCACAAAATAAATAGTTCAAGCAGAACTGCATTTCTGTCCATTTCTATATGCGCTCATCTAGCGTCTTCATTTCCATCATGTGTTCTTCAGCTCTTGCTACTGCAAGGTCAGCATTCGCCTTGCTGACTGCCTTCCTGACACCATCTGCCAGGCATCTGTCAAGTTTTATCCCGTAGCAGCAGCTGCTTGCATTGACCTTGAAGGACAACAGGTCACAGACCCTGCGGTTGGATATACTTGGCCTGTACAAATCATTGTACCTCCAGCACTTTCCTCGTCTGAAAATGCCGCTATGCTATGCCCAATACGTAACAAACGTTTCCATTGGCCATTGGATATAGTCACTTCCTGTTAGCTGACCAGTAAGAAAAGTTATATTATATGCGTCTTCGAAAAATACGCGTAAAAAAAGAGAAACCGATTCTTTTGCGGGAGGTTGCAAATCAAAAGCGGGAGATCGGGAGATTGGGTTTATTTTGCTATATTTCCGGGAGATCTCCCGATAAATCGGGAGATTTGGCTGCTCTGCATTCATCGGGAGCTGTTCTTCTGTTCGGCAGGTGATATAGCGAACAAGATCTGAGTCAATTAGTACATACCCAATTTCCGATGAGACAGCCGGAGGTAATTGTCAAGTTTTGACTTTTTGTTATGACCTAAGTTAGGTATATCAACATCCGCTAGATGGCAGCATCGCTAAGTGTCCGCGTAACGCGTTCCATAAATGGCGCAGGTTTTGTGCCGCCCAAGCGACTGGCTGGATCACATGGTCTCGGAAAACGGCGTGTTTCTTGCGATACAAATTTTGTTGAATTGATATCGACCAATGAATGCCTTCAGAAGATGATCGGCGGGAAAAATCTGTTACATTGCATTCGGATGTGGATGATTAAGGTTGGTGAACTTTGCGTTGCGTTTATTTATAAAAAATGCTAATATGGATTAGCGTGTAACCCAAAATGTGTTAAGTGTAACCCACATCTATGGCATCTTAGCTTTCATTTGGTATAAATATGAACTATGCATATCAATGCAAGACGCGAGGAAACCCCCCAGACAACGGGCGGTATCAGGCTGTCTGGTCAGAGTCTTGAGCGTTTTTCATGTCGCTCAGAGCTGCGGCCTGCGCGATCGATATTGTAATCTGTGCCATCCTCATGTTATGACTATCAGTTAAATATTATAAAGTTATTATTAAATATGTGTTACATATGTGCAAGTCAATGTTTTAAGGAAAACAAACGAAATTTCAAAACAATTAAATTTACGGCATCAGCGCAGGTCATCACGATTACTTGTGACTGCGTCTGCGACCTACTTCCATTTTAATCATTACATTAGGTACATCAACAAAATTGTCATATAATCATTTAAACACTTTTGTGTGATAGTGTAAGCTATGTAGTTTACAACCCTTTTTGATTTTTTTCAATAGCTTTATTATTAACAAAGTTATTCGACATTTTAGAGTCAGAAAAACAGGCCATTGTGTCCACGGTTTTCATATCCATTTTCTGTGCCTTATGTATATATTATAATACATATATTATATATACATAAGCAAGAAAAATAAATACAGGCATTGTGTCCACAGTTTTCATATCCATTTTCTGTGACCTGAAATTTGTGCTGCCGCCAAGTGGCAGACAATGAAACCAAAATATATGACATTTTGTTTTTTTAAAGTTGACCTTGACGTAATTGTATTGACCAGAATATTGTTCTAATAAGGTATTTATGTAACATCAAATATTAATAATCAATTCAAGTATTGACCCCCATATCACGTGACCTTGATATGACCTTGGCGTCACCTAGGCTAGATAACTGACCTACGCTGGCAGGTGATCTATATTGAGAGATGACCTAATTATATTATTAAGTGCAATTCATGAACTGAATAGTTTGTAATTCCACATACATGTTGTTGCAATGGATCATTTATGTTCATATAGTCAACATAATGGCATATCAGAGTGTGAACCATCAATGACATTTCTTTTTAAAGTTAACCTTGACGTATTTGTCAGAATATTGTTATTGTGAATAATTTCAGTGCTAAAATTAATCATAACTAATCAATGAATGTGGGCAATTGTATTGTGACCTTGACGACCTAGTTAATTGACCTAGAATGACCATTGATCTATTTATTTTTTGCAAATATCTTATTTAATTTATGAAGTGTGACACATGTTTTGAATTATTGAAGTAGAATATGTGTACGTTTACCAACAAAATTGTGTATTAACTTTTAACCTTGACCTAATTGCCAGTATTTAATGTCCAGTGTAATATTTCTTTAACTTTATATACGGTTCAACTAAATTAAAAGTAACTGTGGCATTACTTTGCTATTCATTGTGACATACACTGTGATGTTCTCTAGACAGACATAGACTTACACTGTTAATCAAAATATGAAATACTCAATAATATTAATTGAATTTAACTCAATTGATGTACTTTCACAGGTCTATATATATATATATATATATATATATATATATATATATAATTTCTTGAATAGGTCATCCATAGACTTAACATGTATCACAGTACAAAGTAAACCCAATAATACTGCGATCAACTTTATTTTGTACAATGTATCTATTTTGTTGATGTTATTAATAATAATGTAGTATTTTATGTGAAATATTTTCGTTATTTGAATTTCATGTAGACACTCAGGTAGTGTGGTCGTGAAGAATACGAATAAGTTACGATATCAAAGTTAAGTTATATATAGTTAAGTTTAATATTACATTTGTTAGTTAAAAACCCATTTCTTGTTAAATTGAGTTTTTTTCATAGAGTTAAGTGCTGTAATTTGTCATTTAATATTCTGTAGTGTTGTATGCAGTATTGATTGTAATGTATTGAATTGTAGGCATTGCTCCTAACATTGGTTGACTCATCAGCAAGTTGGAGAATTCCCCATGGATTATCACAGAGAAATTGTGAACTTTAATGAATATCGCATGGAATTATGCACATTATCTATAGTAAAACCTGTGTGAATGTCAATGATGGCAATGCTCGCATGGGTCAACTTCTCAAGAATTGACAACACTCTTTGATCTCGAGAGAAGTGTCTGGCATCGCAGTCGCTTCATATTCGTTGCTCAACTCGAATTTATGTGCAGTGTATACACTTGAAGAACATTGCAATATGATCTTGGGAATTCTACATACTGCTACTACAATGTTTCCATTCTTCAATAACTGGCAGAACTGTGACATCAGTAGAAATCGATGGCTTGGCTATTGATGCATTGTCTACACCTGTTGCACAACTGGAAGTTATGTGCAGTGAAATGTATTCATCAATAAAAAATTAATGCAAATGCAGTGGGCCAAATATAGAAAAACATGGAAATATAGGTCAACTGTGAAGGTCACGTGAAGGTCACAAAATAAATCATTTGTCAAAGGATTTATCAAGATTCATGGTGAATTTATGAATTAATTATGCATTAAATTCCAATATGTAAGTCAGATGTGAAATATAGGTCAACTAATTAGGTCAAGAGACAGAGAGCGAGTGACAGAGCGAGAGACAGAGAGCGAGAGACAGAGAGCGAGAGACAGAGACCGACAGACAGAGAGCGACAGACAGAGAGCGACAGAGACAGAGAGTGACAGAGACAAAGAGCGAGACAGAGAGAGAGAGGGGGAGGGAGAGTGAGAGAGAGAGAGAGAGAGAGCGATAGACAGAGACAGAGAGCGAGAGAGAGATCGAGAGTCAGAGAGCGAGAGACAGAGAGCCAGAGACAGAGAGCCAGAGACAGAGAGAGAGCGATAGGCAGAGACAGAGAGCGAGAGAGCGAGAGTCAGAGAGTCAGAGACCGAGAGAGTGAGAGTCAGAGAGCGAGTGACAGACAGAGAGCGAGAGAGAGAGAGAGAGCGAGAGACGAGGAGAGCAGAGAGCGAGAGAGAGGAGGGGAGACAGAGAGACAGAGGGAGAGGAGAGAGAGAGAGAGGAGAGGGAGGGAGGGAGGGAGGGAGGGAGGGAGGGAGGGGGAGGGAGGGAGGGAGGGAGGGAGGGAGGGAGGAGTAATAATTTAATGTTCAAGTTTTATTTAGTTTATATCTTAATGGATGTAGCATTATTGGAAAAGTAAACTATATTTTGTTCCGTAACATGCAGCACTGACATAATTGTTTTGGCATATAATGTTTATTGAAATGTTACAGATATTGATAGTTGGCCGGGATTGTATCGAATCACAATTTTTTTAATAACCTGAATAAAACTGAGTCTTTGGGCAAAGTAAACCGGTAGACCTAAGTTACACACACACACGCACACGCACCCCCCACACACACCCACACACCTAAATGGACATTGTGTTAGACATGTAATATTGTATAAACAGTTTCTCTTCTGACATATAATTAAGCACAATTTTGAAAATACAATTACTCTGCTATCTGTATGAAATGGGCATTTAGCATGCAAGTTAAATATGATATTTGAATGGAAATGTTTTAATACATTGATGGTAAAGAACTGACAAGACCACCCCTAATGAATGCCCACTCTCTTATTTCAGTTCAAACAGCTCATGCTGTCCATAGACCCAGATGATGACGATGACATTCCCCCACCCCCCTCAGTCCGGTCATGGCACCCCAGCTGCTGCAGGCACGCCATCTGGTGGCCAGGCAGGGGGCGATGCAGCGGACGCAGCACAAGGTGGCCCTGAAACTGGCGAATCACAAGACTGAAAACCAGTTGCCATTATTGATCTCTCCGGGGATGGCGATGGAGATAATGGTGGTCAAAAGGTGAGCATGGTCATTTCGTCATAATGACACTTGATTGATTTATTTATGATTTATTTTAAAACTTATTCAGTCTATTTCTTTAGTTAATTTAGGTATGTAATTACATTTGATTTACTGTATGACGTCTGTATGACAAATTTTAAAGCAACTCATTGTAGATATTTGTTAACTAAAATACATTTATGTAACTTACTTACATTGATCTGAAATGACCTAATATTGCATACACAGAGTTGTGATTGCCGTCAAACTGATAAACTGTGATGATTATGTGCAGGTGGAGATACCGAAAGCACCATCGTCACTGATGGCATACCACAAGCGTTCGATGAGTTCACATCATCGCCGTGGTCGCACGTCAAAGTCATCCTCCCACAGCAGCAAACCTCACAAACACAAGAAGAAGAAACGACAGCAGCATTATAGTGAGGACGATGACGAGGAAGACGACAGCGAAGACAGTGACTATGTGGTGTAGCGGTGCCAGTGGTGCTTGTTGCGGTGCGGAAATAGGAAAACTTTGTGATCGGTCGCATCTCTGCGATCTGGTGTGCTGATCACAACTGCAGACTGTCCATTAGAATGGCTGTGTGGCTCCGTGAACTGAGGGAGTTCAGATGAACAGGCAGTGGTGCACGTTCGGTGCAATGACAGGGCGTAGCCTACTGGCTCGTTGCCACGGGATACAGTTGCCATGGGATACAGGTTTTGTGTGAAACTAGTCACTGGACCACAGTTTGTAGCTTGTGTCGATATGGTCCTGTTTGGAGACTTACAGAAGACCTGAGGACGTTATCTGTGTGCACGGACACTGCATGCCTGCCTACGTCACATAACAGCCCATGTGTCCTATATGTTGAGGTACTTGAAGCAACTGCAGAAGGTTCCTCTACTGGGGACAAGTTATCATAGACATCCTCATGGTCTACACCGGAACTACTGGAGGTAGTCGGAATGTGTGCTCTCACACATCTGATGTTTACAAGTGAAAAACTGATACCACATTATACGGATAGACATATGGGTAGTCATGCCTGTCAACCCAAGAACCACACGACCAATCGCCTCCGGGTGGTGACGTGATAGATAAGATATTTATATACATAAATATATATATATCTTGTTGGACTATTTATATTTGTATGTGTCGTGACATTCGTCTCTTACATAGCACTGCTGTTGGTATACAGAGGTAGTGTACATTTTTAGAGTTAGGAGCATGGGAGGGTGGGTTCTTTGCGTACATTTTTCATTTCATAGCCATCTGATTGAATATAAAATTGTGTTTATTGTTTTTAATCATTGGGGTTCTTTATGTGAACAGATCAAGGTCTACCCAAAGACTCAGTTGTATTCGGGTTATTCAAAATTTGTGATTCGATAAAACCCGGCCAACTATCAATATCTGTAATATTTCAATAAACATTATACGCCAAAACGATTATGTCAGTGCTACATGTTACGGAACAAAATATAGTTTACTTTTCCAATAATGCTACATCCATTAAGATATCCCTCTCTCCCTGTCTCCCTGCCTGCCTCCCTCCCTGCCTGCCTCCCTGCCTGCCTCCCTCCCTGCCTCCCCTCCCCTCCCTCCCCTCCTCCCTGCCTCCCCTCCCCTGCCTCTGTCTCGTCTGTCTCTTTGCTCGCTCTCTGTCTCTCCCTTTGTCTCTCGTTCTCTGTCTCTTGCTTCTGTCTCTCGACCTCTGTCTCTCACTCTCTCTCTCGTCTCTGTCTCCGCTCTCTCTCCCGCTCTCTGTCTGTCGCTCTCTGTCTGTCGGTCTCTGTCTGTCGCTCTCTGTCTGTCGCTCTCTGTATGTCTCTCTCGCTCTCTTCTCTCTCGCTCTCTGTCTCACTCTCTCTGTCTCTCGCTCTCTGACTCTCGCTCTCTGTCTCTCGCTCTCTGTCTCTCGTTCTCTGTCTCTCGCTCTCTCTCTCGCTCTCTGTCTCTCGATCTCTGTCTCTCGCTATCTCTCGCTCTCTGTCTCCCGCTCTCTGTCTGTCGCTCTCTGTCTGTCGGTCTCTGTCTGTCGCTCTCTGTCTGTCGCTCTCTGTCTGTCGCTCTCTGTTTGTCTCTCTCTGTCTCTGTCTCTCGCTCTCTTCTCCCTCTCTCTCTCTGTCTCTCGCTCTCTCTCTCTCTCTCTCTGTCTCTCGCTCTATGTCTCTCGCTCTCTGTCTCTCACTCTCGCTCTCTCTGTCTCTCGCTCTCTCTCTCTGTCTCTCGCTCTCTGACTCGCTGTCTCTCACTCTCTTGCTCTCTCTCACGCTATCTCTCTCTCTCTCGCTCTCTGTCTCTCTCTCTTTCTCTCTTGCTCTCTGTCTCTCGCTCTCCCTCTCGCGCTCTCGTCTCTCGCTCTCTGACTCTCGCTCTCTCTTTCTCTCTTGCTCTCTCTCGCTCTCTTGCTCTGTCTCTCCCTTAATGGGGATCACCACCTCTTATCCACCAATCATGTCTCTCTCTACCATCTCTCCAGTTCCTGTCTTGTAGCCAACCAAACATGACATATTAGATGGAAGACTCCAACTTTCCTAAAATAGCAGTCTTTGAAGTATGACAACTCCCATGCCTTGATATATCGCCACTGCAGTCTTCGGCATATTCTATGCTGACCTCAACAAAATTTATTACTGTTGCACTTAACTTGATGACCTGGTAGAACTCTGATGCTGGTCATATGATGCTGCCAGCGAGAAACATTTTATCTACAGCCCACATGTAAGTCTTATGTCTTAGTTGTTTGGGTTGCATATTAATTCCTGTTTGTGCAGGCCATTTATGAAGAAAGCATTAATATTCTATATATATATATATATATATATATATATATATATATATATATATATATATATATATACATTGATACATACACAAACTTGACGATAGTTCGATGCATTTCAGAGATGTCACAAAAGCAGCTGAACTTATTAAATAGAATCAATGCGTGTGCACACAACATGTAATGTTTGCATAAGGAACACCAGCAGGGTGTGAACCTGCCACACACCACTGAATCGATATTATCCTAAACTATCCAAGTGAACAAAATGGTTAGACAAACAACTGACAATGCATTTGCATTACAACACAGTATTCTAAATGCAATCAGTCACAACTGTATATTATATTATTAGAAAATTTTAATTTATATCATCTGACAGGAATACATAATTATTAAAAATATAAAAAAACAAGTATGCACAAATTCACTTTTTTGTATAACACTGCTAACTTTGTTTTGAACTCTTGTGGAAACACATCATCCGTCACCATGGCTATCAAACACCCTATTTGAACGATTGTTTCTACCTGAAAAAGTGACAAATTACAAAACCAGTACAGTTGTTTCCCACAAGCATGAGTTCTTAATGGTGGTTATTACAACAGGACATTTTGCATTGCCTAACACTATCCAGCATTTACTCTAGTTGATTATCCTCTGTATGTCTAATGACATCCCAAATATGAATAGGGTATGTGTCATTTAATACATATTAGGTTTTATGTGGGGTATATATGTATATATATAGTTATGGCATTGCTTTATTGACTAGTACATTTAACTTTATAATAAGACTGACGTAGACTTTTTCAAATTAGTGTCTTCGCAAGAGTGACACTGCTGGTTGCACTGCAGTCAAGTAGCAATTCTTATTTACTCTGCTCATTTCTCCTGTTCAAGGTTTCTGTTTGTGGCCATATTCTCCTGGTCTGATCTGGTCATATCCTTGTTTCTTGTTCAGTGTCTCTGTGCCAGGTGGCCTTCTAATAGTTATTAAAATATAATGAACAAAAGCAAAATAATAAAAATCCATCAATACATAGATGTATTTTAAAGACTACATGAAAGTCCTCCAAGATATAGTTAAGCAGTTACTACTATTTATTACAGGTTCAAGCATTTTTATATCTTTCAATAATATAGTTTTCCACAAACAAAACGTAGAACGAATTAATTAAAGTTTACCGTGAAAAACAGAATTTTTTAAAGATAAAATCCATGAAATTATGTAATTTATAATATTTATATAATTTAAAAAGAGGGTATCCGGAAGTGGGAGACACTGGGAACATTCTGCCTATAGTACATTAGTACATAGTACAGTATCTAATGTATCTACTTGGGCTCGGGACTCCGCTTTGGTTGCTCCTTACAACGTTCCCCTGGCGAGAAATGTCACGACCTTCAACCTTCACAACTGACCACTGTGCTACGAGAAAGGGAGGGAGTATCTGCCCCTAAGCCCGGCGTTCCATTGCCGGATGTGACCCTCCATATTGCGAGCATCACGTGATACACCCTTTGCCACGAGGCATCGAATACACATCAGTTACAATTATAGTAGCAATTTCCTTTCTTTATATACCATATAGTACCATATAGGCGAGATTGTGGTGTCAACTTGTCTTAACTTAAACTGATATAACTATTTCCAGTGAAGTTATTTATATTGTAGAATGGCGTTAAAACAACGTTTATATGTTATATTATATCATATGATACATTAAACATGCTAACATGTTAAACTATAATTATTCATCCGTGCACAGTTATGGATAGGTATGTTTTACAACAGGCGACGTGAAACCAAGATGGCGCATACATCGTCGCCATTTTGTCCTTCATAAAATGTAACAAGGAATTACTTTAAAATGTTGATACATAATTCGTATAATTCCATATAACTCAAATTTGTAAACAACAATACATAACATAAAATAATAAACATATAATTAACAGATGTAGACTAAGACAACTTTAGTTACTTTATTAAAGATATTATCGACACCAATCAGCATAGTGATCGTAATTTTGTTTTCCACATGCGTGTTGGCTTAAACAGGCAAAACATCGTTTATATGTTATATTATATCATATGATACACTAAACATGTGAACCTATAATTATTCATCCATTCAGATTTATGGATAGGTATGTTTTAAAACAGGCGACGTGAAACGAAGATGGCGGACACATCGTCGCCATTTTGTCCTTCATAAAATGTAACAAGGAATTACTTTAAAATGTTGATACATAATTCGTATAATTCCATATAACTCAAATTGGTAAACAAGAATACATAACATAAAATAATAAACATATAACAGATGTAGACTAAGACAAATTTAGTTATTTTATTTAAGATATTATCGACACCAATCAGCATAGTGATCATTGTTCCACATACGTGTTAGCTTAAACAGGCAAAAGCACTTGTCCCAACAATGGTATTGACTTTAGGGACAAAAACTAGAAATGATCGAAGCTAGGTAACCTTTCTCATCGGAGTAAGCAATGAATTTAAATATCTTAAAGATAATACGATATCAGACAGGGAGACAATGCAATGACTTTAGAAGCCGCATATAACGAATAAAAGTCTCAATCCTTGCTAAGCAATTCTGAACACATTGTAATTTTGTGATGCTGTTAAAGGTAAAACTATGGTAGAGGGGATTACAACAGAAACATGCATTGAATCACGAATATGATTGTATAACAATAATGGAACGTTCGAGCATTAGTTGCCTTTCCACCACAAACCATAAACGTTCATACCTTCGAGTAATTGCATCGTCCAATCTGTGCCCCTCGTCGTTGTGTTTCGGCATCTGTTGATATCCTAGTGTCTGCTGACATCTTAAACTGCACCATGTGTGCAGCTTAGTTGAGACCAACTGTCACACTGCAGTGAGCGTCAAACGTGCATCGTGTGCTGCACTCGTCCCCAATCGAACAAACCAAGAAACATATGAAGTTGGCCTTGCACTGTTAACCGGGAGAACTACATTTTGACACAAACGTTTCCATGCTATTGGTCGTTGCACCCTTCAATCATTTGTTAATAGAAATAAATGTCACGTGCAACTGTGCAAGTCACCGATATGGTGAAGTTACATGTTGTCAACCCCTTCGTTGTGGCGTAGCAGTAAAACCATTATAGGAGGACGCAAGCTGTGCCAAGAATGTCCAACACCAATTAACGGATTGCATTGTCTGTGTTAAACTGTGATAATGTCAATGAAGCAAGCAGGTATTACACAATTGCTTTGTATGGCATAAATAGCTTCAACGTTCGTGTGCATATGTGCAAATAGCCATGACCGAATCCATGTGCGACTTAATGAGAATGAGAGAATGGGTAAAAAAACGAGTGGCGGGAGAAAACGTGGAGGAAGAGGGGTGCAGACGAGCAGAGAAGAGTGGGAAAGAATCAGGAAAATGGGATAGATATAGTGTGATGCAGAGACAGAGGAGGGAGGATCGGAGGAAGAGGAAGGGAAGGAGGGAGGGAGGTAGGAAGGGAGGTATAGGAAGGGATAGAGGTAGGAAGAGAGGGACGGGTGAGGGAGAGAGGTGGGAAGGGAGGTATAGGAAGGGATAGAGGTAGGAAGAGAGGGACGGGTGAGGGAGAGAGGTAGGAAGGGAGGGGAGGGAAGGAAGGAGAGAGAGCGAGAGAGAGAGCAAGAGAGAGCTAGAGAGAGTGCGAGAGAGAGTGCGAGAGAGCGACAGAGAGCGAGAGTCAGAGAGCGAGAGAGAGAATGAGAGACAGAGAGCAAGAGACAGAGAGCGAGAGACAGAGAGCGAGAGACAAATAGACAGAGAGCGAGAGGCAGAGAGCGACAGACAGAGAGCGAGAGTCAGAGAGCGACAGACAGAGAGCGAGAGAGAGAGAGAGAGAGAGAGAGTGAGTGAGAGAGAGCGAGAGTCAGAGAGCGAGAGAGAGTGAGAGACAGAGAGCGAGAGACAGAGAGCGAGAGACAGATGAGACAGAGAGCGAGAGGCAGAGAGCGACAGACAGAGAGAGAGTAGAGAGCGAGAGACAGAGCGAGAGAGTGAGAGACAGAGAGAGAGACAGAGAGTGAGAACCAGAGAGCGAGAGCGAGAGACAGAGAGCGAGAGACAGAGAGCGAGAGGCAGAGAGCGAGAGGCAGAGAGCGAGAGGCAGAGAGCGAGAGAGGGAGACAGAGAGCGAGAGAGGGAGACAGAGAGCGAGAGAGAGAGCGAGAGACAGAGAGCGAGAGATAGAGACCGACAGACAGAGACTGACAGACAGAGAGCGAGAGAGAGAGAGAGAGACAGAGAGCGAGAGACAGATAGTGAGAGACATAGAGCGAGAGAGAGAGAGACAGAGAGCGAGAGAGAGAGACAGAGAGCGAGAGACAGAGAGCGAGAGAGAGACAGAGGGCGAGAGACAGAGAGCGAGAGACAGAGACCGACAGACAGAGAGTGAGAGACAGAGAGCGAGAGACAGAGAGCGAGAGGCAGAGAGCGAGACAGAGAGAGAGAGGGAGAGTGAGAGAGATCGAGAGACAGAGAGAGGGAGACAGGGAGGGAGAGAGGCAGGGAGGGAGGCAGGGAAGGAGGGAGTAATAATTTAATGTTAAAGTTTTATTTAGTTTATATCTTAATGGATGTAGCATTATTGGAAAAGTAAACTATATTTTGTTCCGTAACATGCAGCACTGACATAATTGTTTTGGGGTATAATGTTTAATGAAATATTACAGATATTGATAGTTGGCCGGGATTTTATCGAATCACAAATTTTGAATAACCCGAATACAACTGAGTATTTGGGCAAAGTAAACAGGTAGAGCTAAGTTACACACACACACACACACCCACACCACCACACCCCACACACACACATTAAAATCGAAATAATAATTAAGAACTGATTAAATGCCCTATCCAAAATAACGTAGAATGAGAGAGAATGGGTAAAAAAACGAGTGACGGGCGAAAACGTTGAGGAAGAGGGGTGTAGACGAGCAGAGAAGAGTGGGAAAGAATAAGGAAAATGGGATAGATATAGTGTGACGCAGAGACAGAGGAGGGAGGATCAGAGGAAGAGGGAGGGAAGGAGGGAGGGAGGTAGGAAGGGAGGTATAGGAAGGGATAGAGGTAGGACGAGAGGGACGGGTGAGGGAGAGAGGTAGGAAGGGAGAGGGAGGGAAGGAGGGAGAGAGAGAGCGAGCGAGAGAGTGCGAGAGAGAGTGAGTGCGAGAGAGCGAGTGAGAGAGAGCGAGCGAGAGAGAGCGAGAGTCAGAGAGCGAGAGAGTGAGAGACAGAGAGCGAGAGACAGTGAGCGAGATACAGAGAGTGAGAGACAGATAGACAGAGAGCGAGAGACAGAGAGCGAGAGACAGAGAGCGAGAGACAGAGAGCGAGAGACAGAGAAGAGAGAGAAGAGAGAGAGACAGAGAGGAGAGACACAGAGCGAGAGACAGAGAGCGAGAGACAGAGAGCGAGAGACAGAGAGCGAGAAACAGAGAGCAAGAGACAGAGAGCTAGAGACAGAGAGCGAGAGACAGAGAGCGAGAGACAGAGAGCGAGAGACAGAGAATGAGAGACAGACAGAGAATGAGAGACAGAGAGCGAGAGACAGAGAGCGAGAGACAGAGAGCGAGAGACAGAGAGCGAGAGACAGAGAGCGAGAGACAGAGAGCGAGAGACAGAGCGAGAGAGAGAGCGAGAGACAGAGAGCGAGAGACAGAGAACGAGAGACCGAGAGTGAGAGACAGAGAGCGAGAGACAGAGAGCGAGAGACAGAGAGACAGAGAGCGAGACAGAGAGACAGAGAGCGAGACAGAGAGAGAGAGAGCGAGGGAGAGTGAGAGAGATCGAGAGACAGAGAGAGGGAGGCAGGGAGGGAGGGAGGGAGGGAGGCAGGGAGGGAGGCAGGGAGAGTAATAATTTTTATTTAGTTTATATCTTAATGGATGTAGCATTATTGTAAAATTAAACTATATTTTGTCCCGTAACAGGCAGCACTGACATAATTATTTTGTGGTATAATGTTTATTGAAATATTACAGATATTGATAGTTGGCCGGGATTTTATCGAATCAAAAATTTTGAATAACCCGAATACAACTGAGTCTTTGGGCAAAGTAAACCGGTAGACCTAAGTTACACACACACGCACACCACCCACACCCCCCCACACACACACACCACCTACACACCACCCACACCACCCTCCCTCACACACCACCCACCCACACCCACCACCCACACACCACCACACCACCCACCCACCACCCACGCACCACCCACCCACACACCACCCACACACCACCACACCACCCACCCACCACAATCACTCATTTTGGTATGTTTTGCCGTTTTAGTTCTGCTCACATGTTCTGGCAGTGAATGGAAAAAGAACAATACGGATAATTATCCAAGGAAAACTGGTGATTAGACATTAGTCAGTGTAGATGCGATACATAACACAATGAAGCTGAGCCACTGAGAAATATTCCTGCACATAAAATAACTGGCATAACATAAGCGAAGCATTTGATCGCAAAATAAAGAAACAAAACGCAATGAAGGACATACTCGGCTGTCAAACAGAATGCTGAGTTGACAGTTAATTATAGAAATGTCAAGTTTCAGTGATTACGAATTTGCTGCTACGCGAGGACTAACTACATTAACTATATACCGCCTACAGGTCAATGTGAGTATAGTTATACGATAACAAAGTTCGTACGTATGTAATGTTGGTTATTATGCAAACGAAGTCTAAGACTAATATCTTAGACTTAGGCTCAGCAACAAATTAACAAAAGCGAGATTTAAATAATAACACTAATCACTGAGTCACTGACTCAGTGTAATTTGTATCGCCAGGACTATGACCTAGGTATCGCAATGTTTGCAACAACTGTTCTAGGTACACAGGGAAAATTATGACACAGGTGTGCGTCATGGGGCTTCAACATGACCTTGTAAATTATGTTTTAGTATTTATAAATTTAACGCAAATTTTTCGCGCTAGAAACTGGCACAAATTCAGAAATATGAACTGCGTCAGATGGTGTTTTAATATATGTGACTAACTGTCTAACATATTAGAGAAATATTAAAATTATCTTAAAGATCAGTAGAGAGCGAGAGACAGAGAGCGAGAGACAGATAGACAGAGAGCGAGAGGCAGAGAGCGACAGACAGAGAGCGAGAGTTAGAGAGCGAGAGACAGAGCGAGAGAGTGAGAGACAGAGAGAGAGACAGAGAGTGAGAACCAGAGAGCGAGAGCGAGAGACAGAGAGCGAGAGACAGAGAGCGAGAGGCAGAGAGCGAGAGGCAGAGAGCGAGAGGCAGAGAGCGAGAGAGGAGACAGAGAGCGAGAGAGGGAGACAGAGAGCGAGAGAGAGAGCGAGAGACAGAGAGCGAGAGATAGAGACCGACAGACAGAGACTGACAGACAGAGAGCGAGAGAGAGAGAGAGAGAGAGAGACAGAGAGCGAGAGACAGAGAGCGAGAGACAGATAGTGAGAGACATAGAGCGAGAGAGAGAGAGACAGAGAGCGAGAGAGAGAGACAGAGACGAGAGACAGAGAGCGAGAGAGAGACAGAGGGCGAGAGACAGAGAGCGAGAGACAGAGACCGACAGACAGAGAGTGAGAGACAGAGAGCGAGAGACAGAGAGCGAGAGGCAGAGAGCGAGACAGAGAGAGAGAGGGAGAGTGAGAGAGATCGAGAGACAGAGAGAGGGAGACAGGGAGGGAGAGAGGCAGGGAGGGAGGCAGGGAAGGAGGGAGTAATAATTTAATGTTAAAGTTTTATTTAGTTTATATCTTAATGGATGTAGCATTATTGGAAAAGTAAACTATATTTTGTTCCGTAACATGCAGCACTGACATAATTGTTTTGGGGTATAATGTTTAATGAAATATTACAGATATTGATAGTTGGCCGGGATTTTATCGAATCACAAATTTTGAATAACCCGAATACAACTGAGTATTTGGGCAAAGTAAACAGGTAGAGCTAAGTTACACACACACACACACACCACACACCCCACCCCACACCACACCACACCACACACACACATTAAAATCGAAATAATAATTAAGAACTGATTAAATGCCCTATCCAAAATAACGTAGAATGAGAGAATGGGTAAAAAAACGAGTGACGGGCGAAAACGTTGAGGAAGAGGGGTGTAGACGAGCAGAGAAGAGTGGGAAAGAATAAGGAAAATGGGATAGATATAGTGTGACGCAGAGACAGAGGAGGGAGGATCAGAGGAAGAGGGAGGGAAGGAGGGAGGGAGGTAGGAAGGGAGGTATAGGAAGGGATAGAGGTAGGACGAGAGGGACGGGTGAGGGGAGAGGTAGGAAGGGGGAGGGAGGGAAGGAGGGAGAGAGAGGAGCGAGAGAGTGCGAGAGAGAGTGAGTGCGAAGACGAGTGAGAAGAGCGAGCGAGAGAGAAGCGAGAGTCAGAAAAGCGAAGTGAGAGACAGAGAGCGAGAGACAGTGAGCAGATACAGAAGTGAGAGACAGATAGACAGAGAGCGAGAGACAGAGAGCGAAGGGCAGAGAAACGAGAGACAGAGAGCGAGAGACAGAGAGCGAGAGACAGAGAGAGAGAGAGAGACAGAGAGAGAGACACAGAAGCGAGAGACAGAGAGCGAGAGACAGAGAGCGAGAGACAGAGAGCGAGAAACAGAGAGCAAGAGACAGAGAGCTAGAGACAGAGAGCGAGAGACAGAGAGCGAGAGACAGAGAGCGAGAGACAGAGAATGAGAGACAGACAGAGAATGAGAGACAGAGAGCGAGAGACAGAGAGCGAGAGACAGAGAGCGAGAGACAGAGAGCGAGAGACAGAGAGCGAGAGACAGAGCGAGAGATAGAGAGCGAGAGACAGAGAGCGAGAGACAGAGAACGAGAGAACGAGAGACCGAGAGTGAGAGACAGAGAGCGAGAGACAGAGACCGACAGACAGACAGAGAGCGAGAGACAGAGAGCGAGAGACAGAGAGCGAGAGACAGAGAGCGAGAGACAGAGAGTGACAGACAGAGAGGGAGAGACAGAGAGCGAGACAGAGAGAGAGAGAGCGAGGGAGAGTGAGAGAGATCGAGAGACAGAGAGAGGGAGGCAGGGAGGGAGGGAGGGAGGCAGGCAGGGAGGGAGGCAGGGAGGGAGTAATAATTTTTATTTAGTTTATATCTTAATGGATGTAGCATTATTGTAAAATTAAACTATATTTTGTCCCGTAACAGGCAGCACTGACATAATTATTTTGTGGTATAATGTTTATTGAAATATTACAGATATTGATAGTTGGCCGGGATTTTATCGAATCAAAAATTTTGAATAACCCGAATACAACTGAGTCTTTGGGCAAAGTAAACCGGTAGACCTAAGTTACACACACACGCACACCACCCACACACACACCACCTACACACCACCCACACCACCCTCCCTCACACCACCCACCCACCCACACCCACCACCCACACACCACCACACCACCCACCCACCACCCACGCACCACCCACCCACACACCACCCACACACCACCACACCACCCACCCACCACAATCACTCATTTTTGGTATGTTTTGCCGTTTTAGTTCTGCTCACATGTTCTGGCAGTGAATGGAAAAAGAACAATACGGATAATTATCCAAGGAAAACTGGTGATTAGACATTAGTCAGTGTAGATGCGATACATAACACAATGAAGCTGAGCCACTGAGAAATATTCCTGCACATAAAATAACTGGCATAACATAAGCGAAGCATTTGATCGCAAAATAAAGAAACAAAACGCAATGAAGGACATACTCGGCTGTCAAACAGAATGCTGAGTTGACAGTTAATTATAGAAATGTCAAGTTTCAGTGATTACGAATTTGCTGCTACGCGAGGACTAACTACATTAACTATATACCGCCTACAGGTCAATGTGAGTATAGTTATACGATAACAAAGTTCGTACGTATGTAATGTTGGTTATTATGCAAACGAAGTCTAAGACTAATATCTTAGACTTAGGCTCAGCGACAAATTAACAAAAGCGAGATTTAAATAATAACACTAATCACTGAGTCACTGACTCAGTGTAATTTGTATCGCCAGGACTATGACCTAGGTATCGCAATGTTTGCAACAACTGTTCTAGGTACACAGGGAAAATTATGACACAGGTGTGCGTCATGGGGCTTCAACATGACCTTGTAAATTATGTTTTAGTATTTATAAATTTAACGCAAAATTTTCGCGCTAGAAACTGGCACAAATTCAGAAATATGAACTGCGTCAGATGGTGTTTTAATATATGTGACTAACTGTCTAACATATTAGAGAAATATTAAAATTATCTTAAAGATCAGTAGTCCATGTACACAGTACATATGTTATTATGATATATAATTATTTTACACAATTAAAATACTCTCACTGTAAATAATATAATTACATAAGTACTTTCATGTAAAATTTTGCATTGCATGCTATCAACTATAATAATTATGTATACTTACAGAACACAGCCAGGCATAACCTACCAAATAACCAAGATGACACCCAGACTGAAAACTGGTAAGAAAAACAGGTGAGTTACAATATGTTGTCATTGTGTGATGGTATGTATACCTTGGCACATACCCATAATTTGACAGATCACCTAAA
>JAODUO010000479.1:385000-460000 GCA_025642075.2 Ridgeia piscesae
GGGGACGTAGAACTAGAAGAGGATCCAGAAGAGGACGCAGAAGATGGAACAGAAGAGGACGCACAAGGGGACGTAGAACAAGAGGACCCAGAAGCGGACGCAGAAGAGGACGTAGAACAAGAAGAGGATCCAGAAGAGGACGCAGAAGATGGAGCAGAAGAGGATATTATATAATTATAGAAAAGAAGAGGACGCAGAAGCCCATGTTCAACAGGCTGAGCGTTACTGACAACATCGTTGAGAGAATGTTTGACGCGTCGCTACAGATAATGCACAAAGACACGTGATATGCCTGAGCGAAAGGTGATGACGCTCGCTATATATATATATATATATATATATATATATATATATATATATATAATGTACCAAAGAAAACTCATGGCAGCTCGACGATTTGGACACATAGTATGTTTAATATAAGAACTACTTTTATTGCTGGCCGCGGGCTAAAATATTTTGGGTGCCTTCTAAAGTGGCCTTTCAGACAGGGGTGTGGTTGGGTCAGTCCTATTCTCGCTTAACCGACTCTCGCTCGGCTGCGTAACTTCGCCGACAAGACATTTAAGGATCAGAGGGGCTAAAAGGGCTGCCACCTCACTGAGCCTGGGTAACCGAGGCTAGTCAGTGAATAATTAACTCGCGATATTTTCTGTTACATGTCAAGCAGCATGAAGCCCTTCTAAAGCGAAGAACAAAGTAGCGAAAACGTTTATTGGCAGCCATGTATCTGATCCACTCTGTTGGTTGTTTCAGGTTGTTACCGAAAAGAAGTCTTATAAGTCTACGCGCGTTCAACGGGAGCGTTCAGACGACGGGACCGGCAACGCATCGGTATCCCCACCTGGCGGATTATCCGGAACTGGCAACAGCACAGAGCAGCAAACCCAAAATGGCGTCGATACACCCCAGAGAACACCCCAGAAGGTCAAGTGTCACCCACTAATATCTGCAGACATAGCAGCGACCAGTCGACGGCATCGACACAAACGACAGTGGTCCACCGGAAACGCCTTAACGCGCCTGGCGCGATGGCAAGCCGGAAAAAACGATGGCGTCATTCGGATGGTCACCTCGTCGATGACGCAGATATCGTGGCGAAGGTGGGGACGCTCCTGAAGCAACCTCTTCAACTGTGCATGTCTAGGTCGACGTTTTGAACTCTTCATATCACGTCATTATGGCTGTACAGCACCCAATTTCAGAGAATTTTTTTGCCAGAAAAATTACAAAACGAATATAACTGTTTCCTACAAGCATGAATTTTTAGTGATGATTATTAAACCAGAACATGTTGCATCGTCTAACACTATCTAAAATGTCCTCGTTATCTTCAATAAATACTCGTTAAGTGTGCGAGCGTGTGTGTGTGTGTGTGTTTGTGTGTGTGTGTGTGTGTGTGTGTGTGTTTGTGTGCGTGCGTGCGTGCGTGCGTGCGTGAGTGCGTGTGTGGTGCGTGCGTGCGTGTGTCAGTGTCTGTGTGTGTAATAATGATAAATGTATGCATAATCCTACGTAAAATGAAAACTATGCAAGTTCAAAGTATGTTCGACATTTTCGTTATGTTTGTTTAATAGTTGTTTTGTTGATGCAGGTACTTTGTCACGTGTTGTGTACATGTATGAAAGCGTGGTAATGTTCGCGATTGTACTGATATGGATATTTGTATTAACTGTGTTTCTTAATTATTAAGAAAACATATTAATGAATATCTCAAAGAAAATATTAGAACCAAAAGTTATTCTAGGTAATATTATACATGTGTAAATTTACGCATACTCATTTTAATAGGTATCTTAACAATGAATGATCGCAGTTATTTATTCATACATTGAATGTACTATTATTAATATAGCTTAGTTGCATGTATTTACTTATTGACGATTAAAGACGTTGTAGTTTATTTATATAGTGTTCAGTTAAAAGAGGTAAAGGTAAGTTCTTATATAGCGCAGTATCCAATTCTCAGGATTGCTCAAAGCGCTTTACACTTTACTTCCCTGGCAGTCCTATTCAATCAGACACAATCTCAACTTCTCTGGGAAGCATGCAGTCATATGCTGCAATTAATGCGCGAGGGCTGCTCGCACACATATCAGTCGCTTGTCTATTGCCAGGTATTCATTTAAAACAGCTGAGTGAACGGGAGCAATGTAGAATGAAAAAAACTTGCCCAAGGTTTTAACACCGCAGCACAGGATTCGAACCTGGGTCCTCTTAGTTGAACCTGATGGTCTAATATGGACTAGTGATTTCCAAAACAAAATACGGCGTTTATACAGGTACAAAAGAAGTCGATAAAAAGACTTCTGGGGAGAGTTATTTCTAAACATTTGTGAACTTATATAGCAGGATGGAATTATCATTTAGGGGGAAAGTATCACCATGCAGTCTGTGTTGTGCAGCTCCATTTGACACATAGGGAGTCTTAACTCAGTACCAAACAAGGTGGAGGAAAATTTGCATTTCCATTTTTTGGAACAGTAAACCCGAAGCTTTGAAAAAAAATCACTAATAAACAGATTTGCGGACGGAGGTTTTAATATTGTAGATATTATAACTAAAATAGAATCTCTATTTGTCAAACAAGTTCTGCAATTAATCAAGAGCATAACGCCAGGTGGACCTTCTTAGCAGTGTATTGGCTGGGTACACACATTAAAGAGCATCTAGTCCTGTTACGCCTTTACCCACCTTAAATGTCATGGTGTTGGTTCAGGTCCGGGTAATCTAGTCGGAGAGACAAGACATCAATCGATGCCATTTCGATGACTTTCAATGTTATTAGTAAGATCATTTCTCTCAAATTAAACCATTACTTAGAACTGTATCAGCTTAGAACATGTTAAATGCGCTTCTTTCGAGTTTGACTTGCACATATTCGTCATATCCCATGATCGTTCGACGGACAGCCACGCGTGCTCGGACAGCCAGTCTCTGCCACGCCCCACGAACGTCGCCCGGTATAACATTACGCAACAGGTACGGGAGCGCCAGCGACCGATGTCGCTTCGATCAGCGCAGCAACTTGTCTCTTGTTTCGGCCGGCCGCATCTATTCACACCTCGAAGTGCTGACCCAGGGAATATCATCGGGCAACATTATCGTGTTTACAAACAGCTGATATAACCATGTGTGTGTGTGTGTGTGTGTGTGTGTGTGTGTGTGTGTGTGTGTGTGTGTGTGTGTGTGTGTGTGTGTGTGTGTGTGTGTGTGTGCGTGCGTGCGTGCGTGCGTGCGTGCGTGCGTGCGTGCGTGCGTGCGTGCGTGCGTGCGTGCGTGCGTGCGTGCGTGCGTGCGTGTGTGAATATAATAAGAAAATGGCTTATCACTGATCCACTTCTACTTCGTTCACGTTGGCCGGCGGAAGCGGCAATGACGTGATCACTGATTATGTCAATCCGCAGCTGCGCAAAGCACAACTTCGTGGCAAGTGTCAACGTCGTGCCAGTGTACGCATGCGCCAACACATACAACGGTGGTCGTCCAAACGCCTCTACTAATGGAGCGCGCGCTGTCAAATTGGTTGTGTGGCCGATTATGCCACAGTTACACTTCCCGGATGGGAATGTGTAATTTTTTTTTTTACAAATGACTTTTTCTCGACATTCACCTGTTGCGAGGTCAGTTCATTTGAATAGTTAGATTTCCAGGATTACTGCATGCGTCTTTTCTAAATATTGACGGGTGTCGTACATAGAGAAGAGGCGTTTTACGACTTTCGAAGAAAGTGCAGTTGCTGCCGAGACTTTTTTGCACGTACGGCTGTAACATGTTCTGCATAGGACATTGGTGCATATATTTTACAATCTTCAATTTGTGTCGCTTTGTAGTTCTGCTAGACAAGGGCTGAAGCTATTTACTTTCGCTATATTGTCTTTCCATTTCTTAATTATGAGAAAGGCTACTCCTGCTTTGCCGTTGTATGTCCTGGAATGTTCTAATAGGTGGCCATTTTGTAATCTGTTCTCGGTAAATTTATACTTTAGTTCTTGTATCTGTTCATATCTTAGTAGTGATCGCACGTTATATGTTGCTTTTTTAGTTTAGCAATTATGCAAACAATGTTTCTGTTATATTGAGTGAATTTCAGTGAAATTCGGTAATACACCCTAACCAAGACTACTGAGGCACCTTTATGAGAAAAAAACCTGATGCTGCCCTTTGCAAAAAATGGGGTGTTCACTCACCAAGCCTCCCTGGGTAGGATGACTATGGTTATGTTTTGACATGTTTCGGGTTGCCATATATATAATTTCGCAAAACAACCCGTTGTCGACGCCAAAAAACTTGGATGAGTATGGAGTGCAGCCATTGACACAGTCTACTTCACGGTCGGCGCATCCATATTCCAAGGTAAGATTACGATAGTACTCTAATGGAAATCTTATATCTGTTTCGGTCTTTTTAGTCTTGGTTACTGTTTATCTAGAAGCCTACCATAGCTTTAACCAAATATTGGTACTGGTGAACTGACAACATTAATTACTTAAATAATGACTGGTTGTCTTTGCATTTCAGGTGCCTCACGTGGTCGACCTGTTCGCTGGTGGAATCGCTATGCTTCGACGCGTTGCTATTCAGGTTTTTTTTATACTAGAGCGGGTTGGCACGAGTACGACTGCAGTGGGCGTGGCCATATGTTATTAAATCATAAACACTATTTTGTCACCCAACGGATGTGACAAAACAGTGACCAATATTTCCAGGCGACGAATACTTTCCAACGACACCCGACCCATACAACCATCCCGTCCGGTCTTTCTTTCCCCGGACGCGAGTCAGGGGATAGGCGGGGTAGGTGTGGTGCTGAAGCGGGGCGGGGGTTCTCAGCCCCCAAATTAATTTCGTTCAGGAGAATATAATAATGGAATTAGCTACTTTTAAAAGGTCAGTACTAACACAAATGATATGTTATAAAACAGTGTTTATGTGTGTGCACGTATGTTTGTTTGCTTGATTTTTGGTTGTTTGTTTATTTGTTTTTCGTTTGTTTGTGAAACCATATCTCCTTCAGTTTAGCATGTATTTGTGCTGGCAGCTAACAGTCTATGGATTAAGACTTTTCCTTTTTTTTCGGCGGGTGTAGAACTTAATTGTAAAACTGTTTTTGCATAAGTGATTCCTTTCCCAAAGCATGGATAAGCAATTCGGCTAAAATATATAGAGTCATATATAGTCACGGATATAATAGTCTCATAAATTAATTAGTTCGTACTATGGTAAATTAAATGTATCATTACACATTGAAAGTCTATGCCATACGTACACCATACACCATAATTACACAGGGGGTTCTCATTACCTGAAGAAAAAATATCGCATTATACAATTATATATTATACAAACGTGGATGTTGCATGCCAGCATATAAAATGAATGCTGGCATGCAACATGGATCCACGTTTACAATGATTCCCGTTTTGAACCCCACAGCGATCAATCCTGCGTATCGCCCCTGCAATTATGACATTTTAGTAATTTTTTTAATTGTAATGCAAGACAATGGAAGAAGCAGATGGGATACACCGGGAGAGATACCACGAAAATGGCATCAAACCGATATTAGCGGGAAACCATGGTTGATGCTAGATATGCTCTCAGCGAGCAAACAAGGCTAAGTATAAGTTAGTATGTGCTGTATATATTATAATGATACAACATAACAATTTAAGGTAAATAGTTATGATAAAACAATCAAATATGCATAATAGTAATATGATTGTTATAGATGTGTGTGTAACCATTTCAAAGTTAATTAAATTAAAACCATAAAGAGATTTCAAATTTCTTTCTGTTTCAAAGAATTCAAACAAGCAAATTGTACATACACACCACTTATACACATCAACTCATCTCCAATAGAATATTTATTTAATGGTAAAACTCAAAGCAGTTAATAATGCTAATTTTCAAACATCTTACCCAGATCTTACGGCAACAGTCGACGTTCCATCGGCTCATTCGGCTGTAAATGTACATTAATGTATATGTTATGCCATCACATTGACGCACATGTTAGACTATATATATATATATATATATATATATATATATATATATATATCCAGATTTAGCTATGTGTGAGGTTTCAGAGTCATGCGAGTTCAACAGTTAATTGAGGATGATTTAACACAAGCGTTCCGCAATAAATGCAAACTAGGGTCAGCAAGATTCGTGGTCCATAATTACAGTTGGGAAACATCTGGATCCACCTTGGCCTCTGCCCTCTCCTGGCCAACCCTAGAACAGAGGAGGCCAGACCTAACGTGGATTTGTGGAACTCCATTGTTCGACGCATGCTGCTGACAAGTGGAACGTAGGCCCCGCCTATATTAGACAATTTTTCGACAAGTAATAAACACGTTTTTGCCAAACTGTACCAAGTGTATAGGTTATTGATTGGTGTAATGAAAGTGTTGCCCCGTAGGCGTAGGCATAGATTGTAAGTAATAAGATCGAACAAAATATTAATGTTCGTGCCGCGAGTTGGAATGGTACCGCGGTGGTGGTAATAATTACAATAATATTATAAACAAATGTAACAAGTTTGTCATCCCAGAGTGACCGCCAGATGACAAGTGGACAAGGAAGACTTCGGCATATTGAGAGTCCAACCTATATTATCTACGTATATATCGCCCTTCTGGGGTATTTCAAGATGTTGTTTTTATTTTTTAAACACACCACATGGACCATTACGCAACGGGGGCCAATGCATATTTCGGGTAATATAAGATATTTACAAAATATATATTCACAAACCTCATGTTACATCTCTGTCAATCATATTATGATAATCTGTTCAATCAGATTATGATAATCTGTATTTGATTTAATCATTCAACAGCCCCCACTGGCAACTTTTCTAATTTTGTGAGTGATATATTCAAAATGTCAGTATATATCGAGTCAGTTAACTTGTATAAATACTTACATAAAAATAGGACACTGAAAGGTCTCACAAGAAAATAGTAAATGCTAAGGGTAGGCCTACACTTCCAACTTGGGTGCAAAACAATTTACTGGGCCCCGAAGACAGTTGAATAGAAAAAGTAGCTAAATGTCCGATGAATAATCCTGTAAATAGAGCAAATATTGGATATAAAAAACAGAGCAATTATTGTATATAATACAGCAAATATTGGATATAAAACGTCATTTCAAAGTCATACCCATCTCAAGATCACTCTATATTGAGGTCAAAAATTTGTTTTTACAAAATGTTATAGATTTTTACAAGCAATAAAGTAACAGCAATTTTTAACTGCATTTAAACTGAGTGATCCAGTCCAAGCATGAACGTACGTTGCACAGCAGGCTGTGCAGAAGTCACACATTTGGTATAAATTTAATTTTTTGAAATTGCCATAATGTTTGACTGCGTGAAGATATTTAAATCGTGTAAACGGTATCTTGTTACCTATTATATACAATCGACGTGACCATCGTAGACATGGTAAAGTGATTTTTTAATTTTTAGGTTCCTATCGACAGCCCCTACATCGCCGATATAGAGGACGTCCTCGATTCAACCTAGGTTGGACGGAAGTCCTCGGTTCGCGGATGTGTATTCAGATGTGTGTCCTCGATTTACATATTTTACAAGTACGCGCGCACGAGCGTACGCGCGCACGAGCGTACGCGCGCACGAGCGTACGCGCGCACGAGCGTACGCGCGCACGAGCGTACGCGCGCACGAGCGTACGCGCGCACGAGCGTACGCGCGCACGAGCGTACGCGCGCACGAGCGTACGCGAGCACGAGCGTACGCGCGCACGAGCGTACGCGCGCACGAGCGTACGCGCGCACGAGCGTACGCGCGCACGAGCGTACGCGCGCACGAACGTAAGCGCGCACGAGCGTACGCGAGCACGAGCGTAAGCGCGCACGAGCGTACGCGAGCACGAGCGTAAGCGCGCACGAGCGTACGCGCGCACGAGCGTAAGCGCGCACGAGCGTACGCGAGCACGAGCGTACGCACGCGCGGTGCAAACGCGCGCACTAATGCACGCGCGCACGAACGCACGCAAGCGCACGCACGATTAACGCGCTCGAGAGCACGCCCGAGCGCACGCGCGCCCGAGGGCACACGCGCACGCTCGAACGCACGCGCGAATGCACGAGCCTACGCACGTGCGCTACGAATTTAACACGCGCACGAACGCGCGCGCGCACGATTAATGCATGCGTGCACGAGGGCACGCGCTCGCGAGGGCCCGCGCGAACGCACGCGCGAACGCACGCGCGAACGCACGCGCGAACGCACGCGCGAACGCACGCGCGAACGCACGCACATACGAGCAAACGCACGAGCGAACGCATACACGAGCAAACGCACGAGCGAACGCACGAGCGTGCGCGCTTACACACGCACACGCACACGCACACGCACACGCACACGCACACGCACACGCACACGCACACGCACACGCACACGCACACGCACACGCACACGCACACGCACACGCACACGCAAATCCTGTTTTGCCTAGCAACACCAACAGCTATCGATCGATCGCGACGTAGGCTAGCTAGTTTAGCTTACATTTACAGGTTTTATATTTGTTGGATCTTAGATCTTGTTTGCAACAATGGGGAAAGTGAAAACATTGTTTGCGCCACATATGTCAATCAGCATAACTTATAAATAACGTTTACGTATTACTATTAGGTAATGGTTATGAATAGACTACTTATGGTCAACTTAGTGTGGATAGAACCTGACAGGTGGCGCTGGTTACCAAGGCTACAAGGTCTGCTGACTTTGAAGCAATTTGATTGGTACACACTCATCATACGAGCAACAGTAATGACCGAGCGAGAAACGTTACGAGCTGTGCCATTGGTTATTCATTATGCGCCGGCGTGTTCGAAAGTTCCGGTTGTCACTCGTGTTTACCATTATTTTCCCATAGCGAAGGAGTGATTTCACTGTTGACGTTTTTTTAGACCTTTCCTTGCAAAAACTAGGTAAGTAGCGGTCATGCAATTTTTTATTTAGTCGTGTATGTATCCATGTGAACATTTAGGTTAGTGCATTTTGTCAGTAATACATTTTATTCAGTGATTTTAATTTTAGTAAACCCGATCATCCGGCATGACTATCCACTCCACTCACAACTGGCACTGTCCTGGATAGTGGACCCTGATGGCAAGGCCAAGGGGTGGGCCCACTGTCTCATATAACTAGGTCTAAGGCAAGCCACGCGTCCTGACAAGGAGTAGAGCCAGGCTGAAATCACGCCATGACCATGTTCTAGCTTGTATAATTAACAACCGACGTCAGAAGTTTTCATTATTAACAATCTTCCAGTTATCTGGCTTAAATACTAATACAGGGCGTTTTCAAAACAATTTTATTAACTTTTTTGAAGTGTATGTCTTTGGAACATCATTCTACATTTTATTTCTGGTACAAAGAAGGCAGACATTAGGTTTATAAATTGTATAATTTAGACCAATTTAATTCCGTCGTCGTCGAGTCAATGTAAACAAGCCGATGTCACACCTCCAGCTCCGCATATAGCTAATGCATCCTACGGTATCTGAACTGTAACGGCGTAATCTGCATGTACAATCTAAAGTCTGAAACAAAATTAATAAAAACACAACATTTTAACTATTTACAAAAACAAAAATTCACATTGCCAAGAATGAAATGATACCGCCTGATTTTTGGGGATATGTCTGGAAAAAATTTTCTTTGACGTTCTGATGCCTGTGGGATGTGCGTAGCTGTGACATTGGTTTGTTTACATAAACTCAATGGAATTAAACTGGTCCTGTCCATGAAGAACACCAAAGTACTGACCCGTGAATCCAACTAGCATAAGAGGAAAGTGACGGAGGCTATATATATTAAACAGAGAGCCCCTACCATGAACACAGACCAGGGATACCATCTGCCTGCCAAATTATCCCGCCAAAATCTGAGCCAACACACGTGACACCAGTACGTGAACAAGGCCCGTAGTTGATGGGTCAAAATTTCGTACTCATTATCGACAATTATGCTCCAAAGTATGTTAAATCATACTACAATAAATAGGTCTTGTATAAAATTTGCTAGTATTTAAATATGATACTATAAAAGTCAAGTGTTATCACATATCGATGAACGTAGAATAAGAAGATAAACTAATCACTGACTTCTGGCTTAGAAAACAAACAATTAAACCGTATATCTAATCTATGAGAGGAGCTAGCTGGGGTGAAAGGTGACCACACAACACAGAACACAGTTGTGTAGTCTATGATTTAAATGGCTGAAACTGATAATATAATCTTTCAGCTTAATCGATTGGATTATTGCAATTTGCTGATAACTACTACGTGTGGCGCAGTGGTAAAATCAACATGTGAAATGAACACTGGCAGACAGGTAGGTTGTTAGTTGGTGCTTATGTGGATTGGTCGTTTAACACTGAGCACACTGTTTTTTAAGTGAAGACAACAATAGTTAAATATCACAACTATTGTAAGACTGATAATTACAACTATTGTACTCTATACCAACAGTAAACATGTTAAGTTTAGGGATACATATATGTAAAAATGCCTAGTACTGATGTTTAACGATCCTGATAAGTACTGACGAATGTCATCTTTCACAAGGCATAACCTGTTTTGGGGCATATGTATACATGTGTTATGATTATGTGCATTTAGATAACTTGTCAGATATAAGTACTTATCAAACTGTTAGTGGGAAACCACAGCGTACAACAATGTAAAATGCAATTCCTGGAAAAGACACATAAGCACAGACAGACACATTGCTAATATGTGTATGTGGTGTGGTAAACTCGATATTAAATCAGACAATTAAGATATGAAAGCTATAACACAAGATATTTATTACCTGGTTTTCCTAGTTTGATGTATCAGAAACCAAGCTGATAACAATAGACTATAATTCATATTTGATCAGCCTTTGCCTTTACCTGATTCTGCCATCCGAGTGATATTACTGGTATCCATCCATATAATAACACTGCTAAAAATAAAATGATTACCATAATATATCATTATTAACAAAACTTCCCCAAATGCTTTAGTTTATTTTCATCAGTTAGAAACTCCAACTCTCATCCGTCGTTAGAATATCATTCTTGTGTCCTGTCCCCAATCAGCTCCGAATTTAACAAAGAAAATATGAGTACTTCATTACAGTACTTCCAAAACACGTACTTTGTTATTCAAGCAAATTTTACTTTTGTACTTAAAAAGTAAAGTAACAAAGTTAATATACTCTGTTACATACCATCTCAGCATACAATACAATACAATACAATACAATACAATACAATACAATACAATACAATACAATACAATACAATACAATACAATACAATGTCAATGCTCATCTAGGTGTATTCTTGTCAGTGTTGGCAGATGTGTCTGTGTGGTTGTTGGAATGAGATTCTAAAGGAAGATGAGTAAACACGATTCAGCAAGTTCCACATTTGCCCCTTGTGTGGGATTGTTTCGTTCCAATGACATAAAACTCATGTTGGCTGTGGTTCTACCATTAATCCATTACCAAGTTTCTTGAGACGAAAATTTGTATGCAATCGAGAAATCGAAAAATACAATTGAGAAACTGGATCTTCTATCCTTTCAAAGAATGTAGAAAAACATTTGATATAAGGTGCTTAATTCCACATGTTATCACTGATGATACATTGTGATACAGTCGAGAAGAAGAAGAGAAACTGGATCATAATGCAGGACCATTTCAGTTGAGAGAGATAGTTTCCTTCATCCACCCGTCGATGACTCATGCATTGTTATAAGATTACGAGATTGCTTAATCTTTTGGTTTTGTCGATATTTGAGGATATTGACATGTATAAAGTCCTTATTATTATTAAGATGTTTTGTTTGTAGACTAAGAAGATGCCCGGATCTCATGAAGCACAACACAAGGGCTGGCCAGCCCAGGTCGGTATCCTGAGCTTGGAGATCTACTTCCCGTACACCTACGTAGACCAGACGGAGCTGGAGACGTTTGACGGAGCGTCGGCCGGCAAGTACACCATCGGCCTCGGCCAGAGCAAGATGGGCTTCTGCTCTGACCGCGAGGATATCAACTCCCTGTGTCTGACCGTTGTCCAGCGACTGATGGAGAGGAACGCTGTGGCCTACCAGGACATCGGGCGACTGGAGGTGGGCACGGAGACCATCATTGACAAGTCGAAGAGTGTGAAGACAGTTCTCATGCAGCTGTTTGAGGAGTCGGGGAACACGAACGTGGAGGGGATTGATACGACCAATGCCTGCTACGGGGGCACGGCCGCCCTCTTTAACGCCCTCAACTGGGTCGAGTCAAGCTCCTGGGATGGTGAGTTTCAAGGGTGATCGTTTGGAACAGGCGTTGTCAAGCACTCTACAAACTACATGCTCACGCCCAAAGCATAACTAATATATTACAGTGTTATTATTATGATATTTTATATAATGCCACACTGAATGTAATTCACAGTGCCATAAAAGGACACCTAGTCGCAGGTCTCAGGTGTACGGGTACCTCCAAACTTGGGCTAACGCAGGAGTTGTTCTTCTGTAGAATTAGTGAATCCACTAGAGGTTACACATTTACCCCCTGTGTGGGATCTTTTACTTCCCCTGGCATAGACACCAGATAGAAAGGACCACCGACAGGCAAATGGGCATTGGACAATATTTCTGCATGACTTAATAGACTTAATATCAGACTTATACATATAAGTGTTAACTTTTGAAGATTAAATTTATATGACTAGAATGTACTTATGTTATCTCCCTATAAGC
Source organism: Ridgeia piscesae (assembly GCA_025642075.2). Taxonomy (NCBI): domain Eukaryota; kingdom Metazoa; phylum Annelida; class Polychaeta; order Sabellida; family Siboglinidae; genus Ridgeia; species Ridgeia piscesae. The sequence continues at coordinate 397,796 of JAODUO010000479.1, forward strand.
CAAATTCCATTCTGATTACTCATTGATTATGGGTTCAGTAGCATTTAAAAACACACACAAATCAACAAATCATTGGCCATGGCAACACGCAAGGAGCGGTGATCGTGGTGGTCGCCGGACTGTCAAAGTGTCAGTCGTCAGGACGGTGGTTCAATCCCACCTGCCCCTGTTTCGAAACTTAGGCAATTTCGTTCACCCCACATTTGCATGTGTCTTTCGTAAGAGAGACTAAAAGCTGGTGGTCCCTTCTGTCTGGTGTCTATGCCAGGGGAAGTAAAAAATCCCACACAGGGGGTAAATGTGTAACCTGTAGTGGACTCACTAATTCTAGAGAAGAACAACTCCTGCGTTAGCCCAAGTTTGGGCTGTTTGGAGGTAACCACCTGAGACCAACCTGTGCTACGCAGGCTTGCGAACAAATGTGTATCATTGCATTCAAATGCAAATTTGAATGTGAATGCCCATTTCTGTGATCGCATTCGTATACGAATGTTTGATGGTCGCACTCGAATGCACATTTGGATGCGAATGTTTCATGGTTGCATTCAAATGCGAATGTTTGTTATTTGAAAAGGGAACGGTTGCATTTGAATGCGCATTTCAAAGCCAGATACTAATGACATATGCTTTAGTTAACAATTGCATACCTTGAGGTTGAAAATTGAAGCATAAAACAGCCTTCTTTCTCAAATGTCATGTTGTGTCAGTCTGACCAATTCAATCAGAATAAAGTAATTTTTTTAAGATAAATTATTGTTCTACCGATTGGTGATACACACAATATTGATCTTACTAAGAAATCACATGCTAAAAAGCAGTAGTTTTTTGATAATGACTGCCTTTCTGCATCAGAACGCATATTGTATAGCACCATTCGATCCGACATGAAATTTGTTATCCAGTACATACAATTTTATGAAGATGATGTTCTATTTGTGGGCATGCCTGGCTTTGAAAGTTGGTGGTACTTTTTCCCTGATCTCTGTCGCGACGTTTGGCAGATTGCTTTATTAGGTAAGTCACTAATGCTGTATTCCACGCATATGTAAGCTATATCGAAATATTACAGCACATAGCGGCTGACAAACATCACATGTGTAGCATGTAATTGCATTTTATTGATAATTTTAGGTGAATAATTTGCTTGTTGCAAAATCTAGCATTTGCTCTTGCAACGAAGTAGGATGACCTCTAAGTTCAACATTGCGGTGGTCGCATGAACTAGTTGGTCATTGTTGTAAGGGATGTCATGGTAGCTGTCGATCTTGGCGTGCCGTTTAGTTAAGGGCCGTTATGAATTAATTTTCTTGGCTTTATGTTTTTATTCATATCATAATAAGCATAGTAGGTCCCTTTCACCATAGATAAAATTACTACAACTGTATTACTCACACAACAGTAAATAATACGAATGTTGGCGAAATTTGCCAATATTTCAGACCATCGTACACTGCTGTTTCTGCACCATTGCGATGTAGTTGACTTCCTACTTGCATGCATGATGCGTGCCTTAATTCACATGGATTATTTCATTTACAATGCCTTGGAAATATGTACAACAATTTTATTGAAGCAAAGACACTAAATAATAACTCTTGGTGGTGAATTGTGTGGCCAAGATCAACGTTACATGACGTAGCATTATAAATCTGTGACATTTGAGTTGGAACATGGATAACTTTTTGTGTGATATCATAATTATGCTATTAAATCATTCTGAAAGTAATCCTGTGATGAAATTCACTTCAAAATTGATCAACTGATCATTATCGCCCATACCCACATTATCGCCCCACCCCACATTTTTCAGAAATTTTGGTTAACCACCTACCTGCTCACATTAATAACACCCACCCCATTTCTAGACAAGTCCTACTTCACTTAACAGCCTTAAATAATATTTTGAGGGGTTTTTAACGTTAGTGTGCATGTTTCTTTAATAGTTGCTGTTGTTTCAGGTCCATTCCAAGCTACCAGGGCAGGGTGTTTTTGGGGTGGCTCACTGTGGCTCTGGAACGTACATCTGTGAACGCTGTGCAGAAAATAACAAGAAACCTTCTGTCATAACCTCGATACATGTAACACAGAAATTTGCCAAGAAACCCTGAATCCTTTGGACTATATAATGTGATTTTTGTGAATTATAGTTATAGACCATTAATGGTTATGATGGAAGTAAAATAATGACATGGTTAGTGGTGATTTCAGGCTGTATATAATATATATATATATATATATATATATATATATATATATATATATATATATATATATATGTATATATATATATATATATATGCCAGTGAAATACTGTAATTAGTATAGGCCAATTTTCATAATGATTGTTTATGTTATATATATATATATATATATATATATATATATATATATATATATATGAGTGAAGATACTGGAAATAAATTAGTAGGGTAGGCCAATTTTCATAATGATTGTTTATGTGTTATTAAACATACTGCTTTATATATTTTTTACTGTTTAGTTTATGTACAATTATTGATATAATTATTAGATTAATAAATTGGAAGGGGGCATATACCCCAAAACATGAGTAAGACATTTTTATGAATCAGATACTTGTTATCATGATATGCATGGGAATAAACGAATTGATTTGTTTTATTAACAGTTTGTTTAAGTGTGTAGTTATGATATTTTCCCTGTGACAAGCAAATCGGAGAATTTTTTTTATAAAATACAACCAAAATGACATAGCTGAGTGAAAGTTGTTTTAATATTCACATATCTAATTGATCTTCCACATGTTCAAATTTTTTATTGCTTGTTATGTTTTCAATTTTGTGCTTGTCTCTTGCCGAGGGCTAATTTGCCAAAATAACATATTTCCACATTTTCAAGGTGATTTATATCTGGAAGTACTAATCACACCCCTCTAACACTTTGTGTACGTGCAGTATATATTGTTGTGTTGGGACACAGGTAATATTGTGGTATTCTAACTATTAGTTAAAAATGAGCATTAAATAAAAATGGCATTGGCATTGCCCAAGCCTATATGTTAAAATAATGCCTTCTAATGGGCACACTACTGCTCTATACAGCTATGGTAATATATTATTATGGTAAGTGTATTGTGCTTTAACTAAATGTGTCACTGCTTTCAATGGCAATAGATTATCCTGTAGGTAGTAGCACTGTGACACAACTCATTTTCAAGCAGTGGCAATACACAAATTTCTTTGGTGTCCAGAAAACAGGTATAGTCAGTGACTTTGCTTATGTTATGTCACTGTGTCCGTGGAGTCAGTGGCCGTGGTTCTGTGACAGGTGACCTCGGTTCTGTTATAGGTCGCTGTGCCCTTGTAGTCAGTGACCTTGGTTCTGTTGCAGGTCGCTATGCCCTGGTGGTGAGTGGTGACATTGCAGTGTATGCAACAGGCAGTGCGCGCCCTACTGGCGGGGCGGGGGCCGTCGCAATGCTTATTGGACCAAATGCCCCATTAGTCTTTGAAAGAGGTAAGGTAACATTATTTGAATATAAACACTGACGCCTTGACTGGCATGATGACTAACTCTGAGTAACTTATTGCAGAAGTTAACTGCAAAGACTCTCACAAGTACTTTATTGGATGATGCTAAATGCAGCATGGATTTGTGACAATATTTTTGCAAAATTGTTTTTGCAAGATTTCAAAACGTTAGGTCACTAGATAGTAGACACACCAAGATTTACCAATGCTGCCTGCAGTGTTGTGTTTGACATAAAATGGAATAATATAGATAATTTAATGTAATGCATGAATATGTGGCTGTATGTGATAATAGAATTCTCATAGACTCGGTACCAATGTAAATGATGTTACAAAGATTACGTCCATTGTCTTAGTGTAGCAACCCCCCCCTGGTTAGGGGTATACCCCACCCCCGTCTGTGGGAGCTACATTATATTTGTTTCTCCAGTATCAAGCAATATGGTTTAACAACACTAGAGACCAGGAGATTGAGAAGAGATAAGATAGAAGCTTTTAAAATATTGAATGGTTATGAAAATATTGATAGAAATATAATTTTTTTGGTTAAGAAAGATAGATGGACTAGACGACATGAAGTTACATTAGCAAAGGAGCAGTGTAGACTAGATATTAGACAGTTATCTCATTTTCACAAAGAACAGTAAATGAATGTGCCAGTCTGTTGATTGTGTAGGTGCTAGTAGTGTTAATATATTTAAAAATAAAATCATGATACACATCAGAAGGGTGGGGTACACTTTGATAGATAAATCCTCAGAAAGCAATCTCAGAGGCGCATCAATAACAAGGTTGATTGATCTCATAGTCAATAAACAGATCCAGTTGTCATCAGATTGATTGATACGCCAGGGAGCTATGGTGGATAGGCAAGGTTGTAATGGTGTCTTAAAATGCACAATATACATTCTCAAACTAATTGTTTTTCAACTCCTAATCATTTATAGGTAATAAAATGTAAATTTTTACCTAAATACATTTTGTGTACACAATGAAACCTTGATAATCCTCATACTTTGTCCCCAACTGTGTAATAAATACAACCCAGTCTGTAATAAATAACTACAACATGATGGTTTTGTTGTGTGGTTACTGTCTTAAACCTTACCTACTACAGGGAGCAGAAGGGTATTTATTTATATATTTTAGAGGAGGTAGGCAATTTGTTCTGCACAACATTACACACCACATTGGGGCAGGTGAGTTCCCACCAGTCCAATAAAATTAAATAAGATTGCCACTTAGAGAGTTAACTCTGGACGGCAGGTGAACAAGGAAGCCCTTTGGCTTATCGAGAGACCAACCTAGGTGCTATAGAAGTGACCTAATTAGTATTATTATGTTCCCGCCTGTGGTCCCTGTGTGTTTGTTTGGTGACTTGTTTCTTACAGTTGTGACATGATGTCACTAACACCGTGCTGATCCACCATGTGGCAGCACTGAGCTGGAGGCCATGTGGTGGGGGAGACATTGTCAAGGCTCTTGGTAGAATGACATAACAGCATGACACGATAGATAGTACAAGACTTGTAAACAGACAGGCATCCAATCAGCACTGACTGCTTTAGTCTGGATTAAGACACAGTAATTAGGAAACAGGACAAATGGATGTCCTAGTGCTGAACCTGCACTGGTGGTGAACCACGTGCGATAACCGAAATCTTCATGAGAAATATAGCTTAGTAACATCAATGCATTGTCCGATTGGTGGACTTTTCAGGCTGAAAGGTTAACAGTCCTCGTTTATCAGCACAAAAGTGTTACGCTGGAGAGTTTAGTGCATTGCAGATTTACCCTGAAGTTCATAGTTTTTGAATGATTGAGAGTAAAGAACTTGGAAATAATACGGTAGATTAAAATTGTTATGCAAGTAAAATGCATGCACGCACACATGCATGCACGCACGCGCGCACACACACACACACACATGCACACATGCATGCACGTACATACATACACACACGTACACACAGGCGCACATGTGTAGATGAGAGATCAAATCATACTCAGTAATCAGAATTGTATATAATTGTGGACAGTTGTTAAGTACCCAAAGGTAGTCATAGTTGGGACCATACTTGATTACAATGCAGTAGTAATTATAGTCACTATTACAATCATGATTGCACTTTTTTACGTGTTTGTGTTGCCCAGGTGCAAACCACAATTTGCAAGCGGTTGCATCTATGGGTCGGTTACATAAAATTATATATGTGCACATATAATATATATGTATATATATATATATATGTATATATATGTATATATATGCATTATATAATTTATATGTATGTGTTTATAATTTATATGTATGTGTGTATAATAACATATGTAATTATTCTATATAACTATGCACATATGCAAGACACAAAATCCACGTATACATCATCATTCTAAAGGTACCCTAGGGCATTGAAGCACATAAATTTATAAATTTTTGTATGCCTATTTTGTTCAGAAAGTGATGTTTCGTCTATTTTTTTACAGACATAACTTTGGGTAAAAAGGCAATACACAATACATTTATATTTTATTCATGATTTTAAGGGTGCCTCTGGGCCTCGCACAAAAGCTAAGTGTTCACATTTGCTTGGTTCTGCCCAGAATCACTAGCGTATTCACCAAGTTGTATATTCTAAGGCTTGCATATTCGCCCATCCTATGACCTCTATCTACTGATGTCTGAGCTGTATGACCTGTGACTGGTCTATTATTAGTGGCTAGCTGATGCTTGTTTATTTAAACAACACATTAAACCATGTTACACTGAAACATTGCCAGCAGTGTCCATGGTAAAGCAGTGTCCATGGTAATACTATGAATGTCTAGTATAGATGGTAACCTGTGTGGTAATAGGATAGATTAGCTGAAATGTATAATACAATTTTTTTGATATTTTCATAACTAAGAATGTTATTTGCAAATCATTTTGTTCAATGTATGTGTGTCACTTGACAGATTTGCTGTCCAGAGAGCATGTGTCCAGAGATAGCCAGAGCAGTGTATATACATATTGGAATATTGAGCTTAAACGGATAGGAAGTTTTCTAATTTTGCGCAGGCATTTGACATTATAGTGCCACACAATAAATCTGTATTTGATTGAATCCTTGTGAAGGCATCTTCAGTGCCACCCAAAATGTCAGTTTTTGCCCTTTGGCCACCAAAGGTCCAATGGACTTATGACATAATTTTGTGTCTGCCTTGTGCTGTGCGCTATCTGCTGTACGCCCTTAGCTCTCAGCTAGAAACCGTTGAAGGTCTGTTTTTCAAATTGTGCATTGTTTCTTAAGGTACTCTCACTATGCACAAGAATTGTAAATCTGATTGATATATTTTAAGCCTTCTAGGGTTCTTTGGGGCTTAAAAACTGGTACATTTTAAGTTTTCCTATCGTTTTCAAAACACTTTTCTGGAGTTTTAATTTTAATTTTGCATAGGCATATTTATGGGTACTTTGATTGTACACAAGAAATTTCATTCATAATTACCAAATCACTATAACATTATATTTCAAGACTTCAAGGCCATTTGGTCCATTTTTTTAATGTGTGATTTTTCTTTATATATTTTATCTAATTTTGTATTGACACTCCATCATGTTGTAATCCCACTAAGATTCACCAAAGTCATCATATAGTCCAAAGGATTTAAGGGCCCCTTGTCCCATTTTCATTTTGGTTATGGGTTATTTTGGGTTTGGGGTTATACAAATGGGAGCAGATAGTAAAATGTAAACTGCTTTTCAACAGTCCTAAAGCCTAGATACTACATTGTGTAAGAATAAAATTTTCCTTTTTGTGTTTATCCCCTTTTCAATGTGCCATGAACATCCTTAAAAACAAACTTCTTAAAAATACAGATATTCACTCCATTTCGGAAACATGTCGTTGCCAGAGACTAGAATAGAAATATTACGAGAATTAAGATGGAATTTTCCTCGATCCTACGTTCGTTCCGCTCGGATGTAGAGAACATGACGTTGGTTTAGGCGGCAACTCTTCAAGTTGCAAGTGTCTCGTCTCGTCTCGCCAAGGGCAGGCAAAGTTCACTCTGTGTTTGACCCTGACTATTCTTGTGCAATGTTATCAGATAAGAGAGCACTGAGAGCTCACATGGCACAAGGCTCTTGCTGGTCATTGCCACATATAGGCTTGTCATAATTGGCTGGCGTACTTCACTTGTGAAACAACAGTAATATCACTGTTGGATGGTAGACATAAATAATGGAAGTTGTGAGGTTTGATCTAGATGTCAGTTGGTATGACTGTAGGACGTTCCACAGTGCAACTGTATTTGGAGCACAATTTCACGATATATTACATAAGATTGAGAGTTGAGTGTCGACGAGATGACTGGAAGCTAACATTTTAAAAGGCATGTTTTAACTGCTGTACAGTTACCATTAAATTTTATCTGTACGTTCAGTCAAAATATACAGTTTCCAAATATATAATTACCAGTCAATATATACAACTTTTGAACTTCAATTGATTTGAGATTTGGTGGGGGAGTGCCTGGCCCAGTTGTGAGTCTAGTGCCTCTCAGAGACAGGCAGACAGCTTTCTGTTTAGTCGTCTGACCAATGAGCAGCCAGTCAACTCTCAGTCGTTTCTTGGAATGGTTTAGAAGACAGTGACAAGGACACTGGGTCAGAGCCTCACACCGGGTGCCTCTTATAGTTTACTGTAAACATTACAAAGGCACCTACATATTTGATGCGGGCACATTCGAAGCACGTCGTGCACGTCCGCGCATGTGTACACAGGGTTTTTATGTATGCACAATTCATTTTGTGGGATATTTCGGGAGGCTACTCCCTGCCCCAGGAGTGATGTAATCATTGTTGCTTGTGGATCGGTGGTTTATGGCTAGAACAGTGGATTATCAATTTTATTGATTGAGGTTACAGTTGTTTGTTTATGTGGCACTCGGGTGACATGTGAACAATTCTGCTTGCCTGTATTTTTCAGAAGGGAGATTAAAAGCCATTCTACCTGGTGACTATGCCAGGGAAAATAAATCAGAAAGAAAACGCTGAAGCAAAACACTTGTGTTACACTTAGCTGTAACTAGCTTTTGTAGTTAAAGGTCATAAATATAATATGTAATGAGTGATTAGAGATAGTTCCGGAATCTATGTTCAGACATGGCAGTAAGTTATTGCTTGGTAAATGACACTGTCGTTGCAACTGAGACCTTGCTGTTGACCAAGTGAAGACTTCAACATTTATTGCTGCGCAGAGGCAGGACAAGGTGCCTTTGGCCAAGGGTCAGGGCTTGTCTTGTACATTTGATATGTATCGTCACCTTAATTCCATGTTCGGTCTAGTCAGGTCCATGGGGTTAGGTTTCAGAAAACCACCTTAGGTGAAAGCCAAAATGAAGATAATGTATTCTGTGCAGTAATAATTTACTTCTGGTGTAAGTGCTTTGACTGAGTTTGAACAGGGAGTGGAGGGTTCTGGCGTCAGATCCACCGTAATACGATATATAGGCGACATTTTATTTAATCCTGTTAATTACATTATCTCATGTAATAATTAATGCTGTTATTAAAATTATCTCATGTAATTCTATGCCATTATTTTATTCGAATCTTTTATTTATCACTGGCCCTGATAATAATTCCAACTATGCAGCGTTTTTTTATTCTTGCTTGGGCTTCATCAAATATACGATCCATATAATAATAAGGCATTGTCGTGAATATTTGATACCATCCACAAGATGTGTGCATGAATATTCCATATAATCGGGCTGCATAAATGAACAAAATATTTGACTTTCCTGTGCCATATTAAGAAATAGTCATAGCTTTAAGCAGAGACCCGCCCACCCATCATTTAGATGGGTAAAACCCGTTGTGGATGGGTAGATATATGGGTGGACGGCAATAAAAATGAAGGGGCAAGAAAAGGTCTTCCAAAACCATAGATATTGTAAGTTATACCTCAAAAGTGAGTGTAAATGGTGTCACGTGTGTGTTTGTAGTCCTTTCAAGGTCATCACACACATTTAATCTTTGTAAACTTGCTTAACAGTTAAGATCCACGTGTCGACCAAAACGTGTGACTGGCAAAATGTGGTCCTGCATAGAACAGTCTCTATAGAGATATAGTAGTCTCTATAACCCCTAGAGGGCAGCACTGTTTTACTTGCATTTTCTTTATGGCATCCCTGGAAAAACCTGGCTTGCTTTTATTGTTGTTACAGTAGCATTTCAACTCCGTGCATAAGGCTCCAATCAACTTATTAGAAAAGGTGAGAATATAATTATAAGTGTGAAAAACCTGTATGCCAAGAACCATCATTTTGTCGCCCCTACGGCCCTCCAGCTATAGGACATAGATAGAGAGATAGGTAAATAGATAGGTACTATTTATCAACAAATCATGTGTGGTACTATTTATCAACAAATCATGTGTATGCATGTTCAAAATAAAAAGTAAAATTTGCATTAAAAATAATTGCTAACCACACAGATAACGAATGTCCAAAGATGGGATGTATGAATTATTTGTAGGCCTGCTGTCTGACTATCTGGAAGCTTACTTGCAAGTTCCGCCTCAGGAAACCTAACATATGGCTTTTGAGCACGTGTTGTTAATATGTTCCTTCCAAGTTCCAACCATGGTCTTTGCAGTTGTTGACTCCAAGATATTTTGCTAGTCAACTCTTTCGAGGGTACAGTCGTGGAGTTTATAGGTGTCTTAGTACTGTTCTACTTTTGGTGACAGGTAAGACAGTACACGTCCCGAGATTGAAGACCATGTCCCAGCTTTTGTCCAACTCAGTAAGTCAATGGAGATCTTGCTGTAGCAACCATCTTGTACATTGTAGTGTCGTCAGCGAACAGTCAGGCAGATGGCATCAGGTTATGAGGCAGACCATTAATATTGTCGTACCTTGAGAAACAAACTTCTGACATGTTCAATAAAACAACATTTGCGGCTTATTAAATTGAGTTTTTATTCTGGTATAATAAGGGTGCCGTTATAGCAGCGTTTAACAAAAAACATATTAAAAAAAATTGCCTGAAATAATTTTACTGAGAATGAATATGTATTGTGTTTCTGCCAAGCATCATATATAGCAGTGGTATATAATGAAGTGGTACTTTGTTACCCTATTTTAGTAGTTTTTTTGGTCACAGTAGTTTTGACAAGTAAACTTTTCACTAAATACTTCTACTTGCAATGAAGTAGTTTGATTCATAGTAATGATACTTTTTACTTTAATACTTTCACCCAACTTGGCAAACAAATGATGTTACCATAATTTCATTTGATAACATTCCCGAAAACGTGGTACATGCGAATTTCCAGTCAAAGATGGTGGTCAGGATAATCTAAGAATTTTTTTTAATGCCAGAGCATTATATTATTTTAAGTTAATATAGTAAAAGTAAAAAGTGAGTTCTTATATAGCGCAGTATCCAATCCTCAGGATTGCTCAAAGCGCTTTACACATTACTTCCCTGGCTGACCTGTTCAATCAAACACCATCTCAACTTCTCTGGGAAAGCATCCAGCCATATGCTACAATTAATGCGCGAAGGCTGCTCGTACACATATCCACCACTTGTCTATAGCCAGGTACTCAGTTATACAGCTGAGTGGACTGGAGCAATGTAGAGTGAAAAAACTTGCCCAAGGTTTTAACACTGCAGCTTTGTTGAATTTGTGCGCCAGACGCCAGTTTAGGAAAGCTAAAACCAAGACTGGACAAAGAAATCTCATATTTTTGGTAAACTTTGATGGTGCTTCCTAACATCACATGTGGAACTCCAGCAATTTGAGAACATTATTTTTGAGTTATTTGAGCAATCAGTTGGTGTGTGTGTTTTATATCCATATCTCAAGAAAAATGTATCTAGATTTTTAACAGTACCAAATATCTATCATTGCATCACAAAACATGTGAGCCTTGCAAGGTCAGTGCAACCAGCCCATAGTACACACTAAAGGCACCTAAATGTAAGCGTGTTGACAGTACATTCATGGTGACCTGCTGGTGGCGACCCCAGTGGAGCATGTTCACAATACATACAGTAAGTAGCATCCTTCTTCAAGTTTCACTGGCTCATATCTTTATTTTAATCCTAAGTTTACATCAAATGTTGTCAAACATCAGCAGTAGTTTGTTCTGTTTGAAAATTACGCAGAGAAGGTGATTCACGTGCATTGTTACTAAGCTAGATGGTCTTGATGGGGTGTGTATGCCTGTGTGTGTGCGTGTGCGTGTGCGTGTGTGTGTGGTGTGTGCGTGTATGGTGTGTGTGTGTTAGACAGAAACAGAGAGACAGGGAAGAGAGAGAGAGAGAGAGAGAGAGATAGATGAGAGAGAGAGAGAGGGAGGAGGGAGGGAGGGAGGTAGGAGGAGGGAGGGAGGAGGGAGGGAGGGAGAGAAGGAGAGAGAGAGAGAGAGAGAGGAGAGAGAGAGAGAGAGAGAGAGAGAGAGAGAGAGAGAGAGAGAGAGAGAGAGAGAGAGAGAGAGAGAGAGAGAGAGAGAGAGAGAGAGAGAGAGAGAGAGAGAGAGAGAGAGAGGGAAGAGAGAGAGAGGAGAGAGAAGAGAGAGAGAGAGAGAGAGAGAAAGAGAGATAGAGAGAGAGAGAGAGAGAGAGAGAGAGAGAGAGAGAGAGAGAGAGAGAGAGATAGAGAGAGAGAGAGAGAGAGAGAGAGAGAGAGAGAGAGAGAGAAGAGAGAGAGAGAGAGAAGAGAGAGAGAAGAAGAGAGAGAGGGAGAGAGGAGAGAGGAGAAGGGAGAGAGGAGACGGGAGACGGGAGACGGGAGACGGGAGACGGGAGAGGGGAGAGGGGAGAGGGGAGAGGGAGAGAGAGAGAGACACACACAGAGACACACACACAGAGACAGAGAGACAGAGAGAGAGCTAGTAACTCATGTACTGCCCATGAGTTGTAGGGTGCACCAGTTAGAAGTATGGTCAACCTTTGAGCTTGTTGACAGCGGTTGCTATCAGTGAGAGGGGCTGGGTGTGAGGCTGACAGCTGATAGCAGATGTCACTGTGGGAACCTATCCACAGTTACATCATCCCAGTAAACACTGTCATCTAGGCAACCTTATGGCCCTTGCTGCTGCATTTGACCCCGACCAAAACTTCAACTGCAGGTAGAGAGAGATGTACACGATCCTCTCCAGCTACAGTTTGACTTCAGTTGCTGCACACATCATTTTATAACATTGAAATTACGCTGACTGTAATTACCTCTGACCAGCAGACTCTGAATGAGAATGGTTCAAACTGATTCATTCAGATAGGTGTATAAATATAAAACGTGAATAAACAAATAAAACATGAAGAAAACCGAACAGGTGGTAGCAGTGCTTACTGAATATGGATGTAATGTTATGTCTCTATATCAGTTATTGGGATGCTATTATTGTATATTTTGTTTGTCATAAATGGTAATTGTGCAGGGATTGTTTTATCAGTTGGGTTAGTTACCAAGCAGACTAAGGCATAGGCTTCCCTGATGTACAAAGTTGGTTGAGGTACGGTAGATTCAGTTGTCAGGCCAGAGACACAGGTAAATGAACATAGGCGGGCAGGTGGAAAGTGCAAGGGCTTAAGTGTTTGAAACCTTTTTAGGAAAATAAAAAGTATCTGGTCACAAAAGGCCAAGCAAGTAGAAATGGTCACATGACTTCTGGACAGGTAGAAAGTTTGAGGTTTTTTCTGTATGTATAGAAAGTATTGAGTCACTTCTAATAAATAGTTCTATGCAGGTGGAAACTGCCAGGACTCTGACAATTAAACTAGTCAGTTCTATGTGTGAATAAAGTGCAAGTCACCTTAGGCATGTGAAAGTTCTAGTCGGGTAGAAAGTGACATGGCATTTGTAGGCAGGTAGAAAGTATGTGCTTGCTGCAGCCAGGGATAAAGTGTGGTAAATGGGATGCAAGGACTCTGATAGCAGGTGATGGCAGGTGATGGCGGGTGATGGCAGGTGATGTCAGGTGATGGCAGGTGATGGCAGGTGATGGAAGGTGATGGCAGGTGATGGCGGGTGATGGCGGGTGATGGCAGGTGATAGCGGGTGATGGCGGGTGATCGCGAGTGATGGCAGGCGATGGCGGGTGATGGTGGGTGATGGCAGGCGATGGCAGGCGATGGCAGGCGATGGCGGGTGATGGCAGGCGATGGCAGGCGATGGCGGGTGATGGCAGGTGATGGCAGGCGATGGCAGGTGATGGCAGGCGATGGCAGGCGATGGCAGGCGATGGCAGGCGATGGAAGGTGATGGCAGGTGATGGCAGGCGATGGCGGGCGATGGCGGGCGATGGCAGTGAGGATGAAGACTAAGTACTTACTAGAAGCTGTGAACCAGTGGGCAGCAGTTTACACAAAACCTACGACTGCCTACCAAGTAATTGCAGAATAACTCAGCAGTCATTAAAATGTGAACAGTTACATTAGGCTGTGTGTGCTGAACATATTACTACGTTAAATAATGACGGCATCAATTTTGTATGCCTCCAAGAAATTTGGTTTAGTTAACAAGATCTTAGATATTTAAATACGCAGCACTGAGATTTTCTTGGCACTGGGGCAGCTACCATAGGTTACAGGGATCGTCTGTGCAAGGTCATAACCTGGCTGCAGTGACAATACTACATTGTGTGTGTTCTCTTGTTCTTTGAGTCAGTTCTGTCCAACCAGTGTCACTGCAGAGTGCTCAGTCTCTCCAGTTGCTCACATGATTTATATTTTGACTCGAGCAAGCGACATACTGGACATGTCGATGATAATCAGTGGGCAGCAGTTTACACAATAACTGTGTCCAAGAAATAATCGCATGCTTAGTTTTGCTTACAGTTTCATGAAAGATGCAAACATGTGGCTTACAGCCTTTCGAGATATTGAGCCCCCTATTTCCCCAACCCCCTGATGAATTTTTACGTAGAATTTGGTGGGTAATTCTCTCCCAGATAGAAAGTGTCAGATCAGTTTGAGGCAGGTGAAAGATGCCAGGTAACATACATGCAGGTAAAAAGTACTACTTTTACGCAGGTAGAATGTACCAGGGGCCAGTTTCATGAAGTTGCTAAGAACATTCTTAACACTCAGATGATATAAATATGTCTGAGTATATGTCTTAGTAAATGACGTAATTCTTTTCAATAACTATTATAAGTGAACATGCAAGTTTACGCAAATAGACGCCACTAAGTAATTATGTAATTTTATGTATTAAACTGGCCACAGCTCACTTCTACACTTGTACACATGTAAGAATGTAGCATCTCACTTACGGCCAGATAAGCATGGATTGGCTGTGAAAATGGTGCCTGGACATAGCCATTTACTCAGTCAAACCTGGGGTACCTTTTGCTATTTTGACTGATAAAAAGTTGACTATGAAAAGTTTATCAAATGGCTAAATCAAACATGTGTTAGAGGAAGCTCAAAGAGTCATGTGGCTGGAACGTCCGTGGTTGTTGGTAAGGCAACACCACCTTGACCAAGCACATCATTACTGTCTTGACCAGACCAGCACAGTCCTACACTTGACCACTGTCCATGTCCAGTCGCCGCTGCTGTAATCCTTCCTTGGTCAGTTCTTGTTCCTTGGCTTTTATTCAGGCCTATGTTGGTTTTGTTGTTGATAAACACGTGTCAGTGATATCTTGATGTAATGGGGCCATAGGATGGGTGGGGAGTGGTGGGATTCAGTTACACACATCATACAGTGTATGATATTACAGGCGTGCACAAGCCACACTGTGCACTGATTTCTGAGGAAACTGGCACAATTGAAAATCAATTTCACTCTGCTCTAATTCATAAATTGACCCTCCGTACAAATGTGAACATATTGCATGAAAACAGGTAGAGCCGATTGTGTTGTTCCATTGTGTGGCAGGAAGGGTTCAACAACAGATTCCCGGAGTGAGTAGAGGGTAATGAGTGTGATGAGTGATTGGTCAAGGGGCCTGCTTCAGTTGTCGTCAACATAGTTGTTTGCATGATTCGTGGCTAGTTGACAAGGTGAGGCAGTGAAAGGGACCCGGGAGTTAAACGGACCAGCAGCTAGAAGGGACTAACAAATTAAATGGACCAGTAAGTTAAAGGGATGAATGCAGTAACGAGAGCAGCAAGTTAAATGGACCAGCGAATTACTGGACTAACAAGTCAAAGGAACCAGCAAGTTAAAAGGACCATTGGGGTAAAAGGACCAATGTTTGAAAGGGACCAATGTGTTAGAGGGAACAGTAAGTTAAAGGACCCAGTGAATTATTGGGCCAGTGAGTCCTAAAGGGACCACCAAGTTAAAAGGACCTATGAGTTAAAAGGACCGGTTTTTGAAGGTACCAGTGATATAAGGGACTGGTGAGTTAAAGGGACCAGTTGTAACCCACTGTGACACGAGTGCTTGGGACACTAGCCACATCTAGGTTATTCTTTTTATGTTCTCAGAGGTGACCCACATTTGGGAAGTTGCCTGGAGGGGTGGTGGCAGCGAAACACTAATCCTCTTGCCCAGGGTCTCACACTTAAACTGCCTCCAACTGCAGGTTTCTGGGGCAGTTATTTCCATCAACATGGACCGAAGTGACCTTCGGCAAAAAACATTGAAAACAAAGTGTTTCTATGTAGCGTGCATGTTGTGGTGACTAATCTATGAAAGTGATGAGGTCCTTAACCAATACAGGAACATTGTGCACTTGATGTAAACAGGGACCTAGCTACACTGGGGTGCATCCATGTCTGTAAACAGAGGGGCACAAACAGAGAGCAAGGACTCCTTCTCTCTCACGATCTGCAGTTTTCTCACCTCGGTTTTTATGAGCTGTTTATCATGGCTAGTAAATAGTTCTCAGGAGGAAGGTCAGTCGGGGGGGGGGGGGCACTGGTGATGCTTACCTGGGCATCTGGCACAGTAGATGTCCTGCTCATTGGTGTCCACTCAGGCACTTATGTGTCATTACTGTCACATGGTGGTAACAAAGAAGTTCTTATATTATAACATTGTCATCAGTCCTTATGACTGCACAGAGGCTGAACACTTCACCCTCTGACACGCATGTTGAACACTTCACCCTCTGACAGACATGATGAACACTTCACCCTCTGACAAACATGCAGAACACTTCACCCTCTGACAAACATGCAGAACACTTCACCCTCTGACAGACATGTTGCACACTTCACCCTCTGACAGACATGTTGCACACTTCACCCTCTGACAGACATGATGAACACTTCACCCTCTCACAGACGTGTTGAACACTAGACCCTCTGACAGACATGTTGAACACTTCACCCTCTGACAGACATGTTGAACACTAGACCCTCTGACAGACATGATGAACACTTCACCCTCTCACAGACGTGTTGAACACTAGACCCTCTGACAGACATGTTGAACACTTCACCCTCTCACAGACATGTTGAACACTTCACCCTCTGACAGACATGCTGAACACTTCACCCTCTGACAGACATGTTGAACACTTCACCCTCTGACAGACATGTTGAACACTTCACCCTCTGACAGACATGCTGAACACTTCACCCTCTGACAGACATGTTGAACACTTCACCCTCTGACAGACATGATGAACACTTCACCCTCTGACAGACATGTTGAACACTTCACCCTCTGACAGACATGTTGAACAATTCACCCTCTGACAGACATGTTGCACACTTCACCCTCTGACAGACATGATGAACACTTCACCCTCTGACAGACATGATGAACACTTCACCCTCTGACAGACGTGTTGAACACTAGACCCTCTGACAGACATGCTGAACACTTCACCCTCTGACAGACATGTTGAACACTTCACCCTCTGACAGACATGATGAACACTTCACCCCCTGACAGACATGTTGAACACTTCACCCTCTGACAGACATGATGAACACTTCACCCTCTGACAGACGTGTTGAACACTAGACCCTCTGACAGACATGATGAACACTTCACCCTCTGACAGACATGCTGAACACTAGACCCTCTGACAGACATGCTGAACACTTCACCCTCTGACAGACATGTTGCACACTTCACCCTCTGACAGACATGTTGCACACTTCACCCTCTGACAGACGTGTTGAACACTAGACCCTCTGACAGACATGCTGAACACTTCACCCTCTGACAGACATGCTGAACACTTCACCCTCTGACAGACATGCTGAACACTTCACCCTCTGACAGACATGTTGCACACTTCACCCTCTGACAGACATGTTGCACACTTCACCCTCTGACAGACGTGTTGAACACTATACCCTCTGACAGACATGCTGAACACTTCACCCTCTGACAGACATGTTGAACACTAGACCCTCTGACAGACATGCTGAACACTTCACCCTCTGACAGACGTTATGAACACTTCACCCTCTGACAGACATGCTGAACACTAGACCCTCTGACAGACATGCTGAACACTTCACCCTCTGACAGACATGTTGAACACTTCACCCTCTGACAGACATGCTGAACACTTCACCCTCTGACAGACATGCTGAACACTTCACCCTCTGACAGACATGCTGAACACTTCACCCTCTGACAGACATGTTGCACACTTCACCCTCTGACAGACATGCTGAACACTTCAACCTCTGACAGACATGATGAACACTTCACCCTCTGACAGACATGTTGCACACTTCACCCTCTGACAGACTTGCTGAACACTTCACCCCCTGACAGATATGTTGAACACTTCACCCCCTGACAGGCGTGTTGAACACTTCACCCCCTGACAGACATGTTGAACACTTCACCCTCTGACAGACATGCTGAACACTTCACCCCATGACAGACATGTAGAACACTTCACCCCCTGACAGATGTGTTGAACAATTCACCCTATGACAGACATGTTCATTCTAACACCATCAGTTGGTCAACAACTGTGTCACTCTGAGATGTTTCTGATTATTCTGTGATATCTGTGAGTTTGTGCAACTTGATCTTGTTTTGTTCATGTCGCAATAACAGTTTCTTATACACTTCATGAGAGCCTGTTGTAAAAATAATTAAGAAACAATAATGATTTCAGGGTGTGTTGTGGTACCTCAGTTCCTGTGTAGAGTAAAAATACACTTGTACAGATGAGTGAATGGAGGCAGGATGCTGTGAATGCAGTTGCCAAAGCTTCAAGTAAAATGTCAGCCCAGATTTCTTCATTCAGATTCCGGTGCTGCTGCGCTACAACACCTCGCCAAGAATGAAGTAGTAAAGAATATAAACAAGTCATATTTATTTTGTAAGAAATTAACTTACTTTTGAGCATAACTTTGTGAAACATTTTGACCCAACATGTATAGGTCTTGGTCATGTATTGGTGTCATGCCTGTCGGCTCATGTTTCGGCGGGATATTAATTGATTCTAGATGACAGGCAGGTGCTATCTCTGGTCTCTGTCCATGCTTGATGTATGGTCTCCTTCACTTTCCTCTTGTGCCAGTTAGATTCCTGGGTAAGTTAGTACTGTATGTAAGTAAATATCAAAGTCCTTACTAAGGACTTTGGTATTTTTTATTATCCCACCAAAACCTGAGCCAACACACGTGATACGGTCACCTACGTCATACGTTTCACAAAGTTATGCTCCTAAGTAAGTCAATTTCTTACAAAATAACCAAAATATTGGAGCCATGAACAATACATTCCATAACGTCATATTTAATTGTATCTATTTTGCTAACCATGATCAAATGTACAAATCACCCATCAACAGTCACACGTTAGCTGTGAGTGCTCGAGAAAGGGGAGACAAAAAGGACTGACAAATTCCACATACTGTAAGTGTAAGTAGGTTAGCAAAAAAACATTACGGCAGAGTAAAATTACAGAACAGATCTATTTATAGCTTGTCTTGTCAACTGAATGTATCGCAGAAACATGTCAACATTAGAAGCGAGTGTTGATCTTAGTTTAGTTTCTTGGAACATTCTTGTTTTCACGTGCACAAATACACTGTAAATAAACCCACATTTGGTCTAGTTGTAGGACACATGTACTCAACAGGGTGTAATAACTGAGATTGAGTAGGAATTAAAACTACAAGTGGGCCAACCTGTCATCTGGCAGCTGTTCCCAGGGTCACTCGCAAGGTGACAAGATGTTTTGGATGGAATCCAGGGCATCCCAAGCGCTTTCTCCAGCTACGCACATCACACATGATACATTAAATCTCAGTTCACTGATGCTATTTTAAGAAACCTTTTTGATTGAGCAAACCTTCACCCAGCAACAGTAATATTGGTTTTGCTAATGCCAATATTGTATAAGTTGATCCCAGATTCTATCAGATTCACTTAGAGAAACTAGCACAGATTTCTGTCAGGGCCCTGGTCCCTGCTAAGTGGAGCATTTGTGACTGTCCTTTCTGCGTCATTGTGTACTACTTCTTCTTGTCATGTGACGATCTTAGTGGTAGTCCATTACGTGTCACGTGACACATAATAAACCAGATACAGGGTTGCACATGACCCAAACAAAATTGTCTATGTGACGTCTTGTTCCGTCAGATTTGTGCTGAATTGCATGCCATGTGATGTGATCTGTCAGTGGCTGGTGTATTTCCCTTGACACAGTCTAGATGTAATTAAATACATGCATTTATGAACCCACACATTAAAAACTGTAGCAATGTTAAAAGGACCTCGTTTTGCAAAATATTGTTTTGTAATGTTTGCTACACTATCAATACATACAAGACCCAAGTTAACAAATGTGCAGCTTATCCATCACATTGCTCTCTCTGGCAGAAGACATATGTTATTGTGTAAATGTTGACAGAAATTAACAGTATATTCACGATGTGACTCGATAAGCTGCCCGCATCACTGCAATCATTCTCACAAGGGACTATTTCATTTTTGGACTGGCTACGTCTACTGAACATATCACACATGCACGCATGCATGCATGCACACACACAAACATACAAAACCATGTGCATACACACACACACACACACACACACACACACACACACACACACACACACACACACACACACACACACACACACACACACACACACACACACACACACACACACACACACACACACACACACACACACACACACACACACACACACACACACACACACACACACACACACACACACACACACACACACACACACACACACACACACACACACACACACACACACACACACACACACACACACACTGGTGTCCCTCTGCTGGCCAGCTGTGTAAATGGGTAATCATCTTGTGTGTCTCACATCTGTACCACTTGCACTTGATGTGTTGTTGCCATTAGAAGTATCAAGTACCTGCCACCCATGGTGTAACACAAGTCCCTGAATCTTTCACTTGTGTGTAGAGTAGCTGTTATTTCTCTACCTCTCATATACACAATATTATTGGAGACTTGTCACAGTCAAAGATTGGGTCAAAGATATGAGGTCTCACCATGCAGCTGGTGTTACTGACAGGACAGTGGTCAGGCTTGCCAGGAACTGAGGTGGATGACCTGCATATGTAGTTTCAGCACAAACATGTTTACTGACGAGGACACAGTTGTAAATAAATTTGAGCCATCTATTGTAATTTTAGATGTGCACAAACCTGATCTATAGATCTAATGACAGTGGCAGATGGTGGAGGCAGGCAGGAGGGTGACTGAGTGACTCACCCCTGTGAGTCTGTATGCTCACTTCAACTCACTTCACTTCACTTCACTTCACTTCACTTCACTTCACTTCACTTCACTTCACTTCACCTCACCTCACCTCACCTCACCTCACCTCACCTCACCTCACCTCACCTCAACACCACTCCACTCCACTCCACTCCACTCCACTCCACTCCACTCCACTCCACTCCACTTCACACTTCACAACCCTTACGTTTGCTTCCTAAACTGCTTTAGTCCATCATCAGTCCGTGTCTTTCATGTCCAGATATGTAGTGTCACTATCTATAGACCAATTTTAATTAAACAAAGTGCTTGTACTCGTTTAACTGCTTGATAAATACTAACACTAATAATGAAGTTTATTTATACACTGGTCTCTAGGGTATGTACAATATAGCGTTTACATAGTCTTCTACAAAATAGTATAAAATTAAATATTTACTGATATCATTGTGATTATGAAATCTTATAGATAGATATAAATAAATGTAATGAGACTAAAATGGCAAACCTTTAAAACCAAATAAACTAAATGAAATGTGCATTTTAACAAATTAATACCTATAGTAACATGTTATTAAATAACGTATTAAAATCATATAGTAGTATAATAGTAAACATCCAAATAACTAGATATTAAAAACAGATTTGATATGATGAATGTTAGCCTTAGGGCACCATTTAAATATGTTCAAACACTCTGTTACACAATGCTATATGTAAAGATAACCTATTATACATGAGAAGCTAGTTTAAAATAGTGTGGCTTGAGATGTGCTTTGAAAGCGTCCATTGACGTGATAAGTTGCAATTTCTTCAGCGACGCATTCCACAGAAATTGTCTGGCTGTTATTGTTTTACCTATGTTTGCTGTCAAACTATTTAAATTGTTTTCTTGCAAATGTTGATTGATACTGCAGTTAGAGTCTGTTCCTGTGTTTAATAGTTGACGTTAGATACAAGGCCTGCACCTACTTCCTGTTAGGGTCTGCACCTATCTACTTGCAGTTAAGGTCTAGCCCTATATACTTGCTGTTAGAGTCTGCACCTATCTACTTGCAGTTAGAGTCTAGCCCTATATACTTGCTGTTAGAGTCTGCATCTATCTACTTGCAGTTAGAGTCTAGCCCTATATACTTGCTGTTAGAGTCTGCACCTATCTACTTGCAGTTAGAGTCTAGCCCTATATACTTGCTGTTAGAGTATGCACCTATCTACTTGCTGTTAGAGTCTAGCCCTATATACTTGCTGTTAGAGTATGCACCTATCTACTTGCAGTTAAGAGTCTAGCCCTATATACTTGCTGTTAGAGTATGCACCTATCTACTTGCAGTTAGAGTCTAGGCCTATATACTTGCTGTTAGAGTCTGCACCTATCTACTTGCAGTTAGAGTCTAGCCCTATATACTTGCTGTTAGAGTATGCACCTATCTACTTGCAGTTAGAGTCTAGCCCTATATACTTGCTGTTAGAGTCTGCACCTATCTACTTGCAGTTAGAGTCTAGCCCTATATACTTGCTTTTAGAGTATGCACCTATCTACTTGCTGTTAGAGTCTAGCCCTATATACTTGCTGTTAGAGTCTGCACCTATCTACTTGCAGTTAGAGTCTAGCCCTATATACTTGCTGTTAGAGTCTGCACCTGTTTACTTGTACATATCCAGCCCTGTCAACATGCAATTAGTGTCTAGCTGTGTCTACTTGCAACTAAAATCTATCCCTGCCTACTTGTACTTTGGGTACTTGCAGTTAGAGTCTAGCCCAGTCTACTTGTGTCTGAGTGTGTGTGTTGTGCTTGCAGGTCTACGAGGCACCCACATGCAACACGTGTATGACTTCTACAAGCCTGACCTGAGCTCTGAGTACCCATACGTGGACGGCAAGCTGTCCATCCAGTGCTACCTCGGTGCCCTTGACCAGTGCTACAAATACTACTGTGAGCGGGCCAATGCCAAGCAACAGAATGGTGAGTGGCGTCTATCATAGTCTTGTATGACCCTCATAGTCACATCACAAGGTTTCATCTAACAGTTGGGCCAGACGTATCAGTCTGGAACATGTCTGTAAGATCATGGGAACAACCGTAAGACCTTCAAAAATATGTACAAATTGTCAATGCAAATATTAGTACATATATATATATATATATATATTATATATATATATATATATATATATATATATATATATATATATATATATATATATATATTGTACAGCCATAGCACATTCATAGTGTGTTAGAGAGTCATTCTTGACACGTGAACAAATGACGCACCAAACATGGCGATCTCCCAACTTTGATGGCATGAATATTTCCTAAAAGGTCTGTTTCCAGTCATCCTAGTAATGGCCCACATACTGTTTTCGCTTCCTTGAGGCCGGTTCAGCTGAAATCCACGAGCCCGTAAATATACAAAAATCTGTAAGACTCATGTCTGAAACATACAAGTGGACACCTCTGAGTTAGGCAACTTACCATTATACATTCTCACTAACTCATGTTCACTCATCCCCTCTCCATCTACTCAGGCTCAGTCATTCCTCCTCCCCATCCACTAGCACACACTCATTCCCTATCCTCCTCATCCAGTATTTTACCTTAAGATATCATAAGCTGGACTTAAGTTTGGTTAGTTAGTTTTATTTTGTGTAAGCCATTTCTTCAACATAATTGTACATACCAGGTAGTTGAAACATTAAATGACTGTTTGATTCTTTGCAAGTATTTGTATTGCATTGGGTACTGCTCAATAACACAGTATGATGCAATTTTATTTTTACAAATTAAAGACTAGCAGTTTAAACAAATTTCTTGAAGAAACGAAGTAGGCGTATGGTGTAGAGAAAATGAGAAAAACAAATTTGCAGGGATCAAGTTTAGCTTACAGCACTATGGCAGGTGCCATAGGTGCCCTTATTACTTGCCGTGGTGCCATGATAAATTGGACTGTGTCCATGGCCAGAAATAGCAGTGACTGCCCTCCCTGTAAGCCCTACTGCCATTCATGTGCCTCTCTCTCTCTCTTTCTTTCTCTCTTCATTCTCTCTTCTTTCTCTCTTCTTTCTCTCTTCTTTCTCTCTTCTTTCTCCCTTCTTTCTCTCTCTCTCTCTCCCCCACTCTCTCCCTCTTCCTCTCCCCCCTCTCTCTATCTCTCTTCAGTGTTATAAATATGTGTTTTGTATACAGCTATTCACATCAGTGACCTTGGTGCCCTGCCTATCAAGATTATGCTGCTGCAAATGTGAATTTTGGCCACACATTTGTTACTTTGTGACAAAAGTAATTGAAAAGTTTGGATCTGGTAACACTGTAAATATATATATATATATATATATATATATATATATATATATATATATATATATAAATAATAAACTGGCTGCTCAGGTGAAGCTTTATGGATTATGTTGTGATGTCATACTCTGAATAGATCTATGAATTGTTACGACAAGCCACTGCCTGTGACTTGTATATAGTCCTGCCTGGATAGACTCAGTTAGGTCAGTCACCTGTGCCCGTAGCCTGAACTGAGAAAACTGATATCTACACAGCACACATGGTACCATGCTCTACCCACCCCACATGGCTATCTCTGTCTTATCTATGTGTTACATAGCATTGTTTCTATTGTTGTATCACAGTAATCAATGATGAGATCTTACCTTTACCACTGCGGGTCTGGTGGCTGTAGTAGACCGTCTCACAGCAACTGTGTCAGGCACAGAGTTCATTCTCTACATGCACTGTCTCCGTGCACGCAACACACACGTGCACATGTGATGCACACATGCACACACACACACACACACACACACACACACACACACACACACACACACACACACACACACACACACACACCTGCACATGTGCACACGCATACACGTATGCACACACACACACATGCACATGTATGTGCACACGCATACACGTATGCACACACACACACTCACACACACACATACGTGCACATGTGAACACGCATACACATACGCACATATGCGCACACATGCACGCATGCACACACACACACCGTGCACACACATACACATATGCACACATGCACCCACACACACACACCGTGCACACGTGCACATGTATGTGCACATGCATACACGTACGCACACATGCACACACGCATGCATGCACACACACACACACCGTGCACACACAACATGCACAAACACACATCTCAGGCACACACGCATACAACTGGACAGCCTTACGCAGTTCAGTTTAGGTAATGCTGATGTTGCCACTTGCACTGTAGAAGCAGGCAGCCTAGCACAGTTCAGTCTAGACTCTAGACAGTACTCATGTTGATATGTGCAGTGTAGTTCAGTCTAGACAGTACCCATGTTGTCACGTGTGTCTTGTAGATGCGGGCAGCCCGACACAGTTCAGTCTAGACAGTACCCATGTTGTCACGTGTGGCTTGTAGATGCGGGCAGCCCGACACACTTCAGTCTAGACAGTACCCATGTTGTCACGTGTGTCTTGTAGATGCGGGCAGCCCGAAACAATTCAGTCTAGACAGTGTTCATGTTGTCACGTGTGTCTTGTAGATGCGGGCAGCCCGAAACAGTTCAGTCTAGACAGTGCTCATGTTGTCACGTGTGTCTTGTAGATGCGGGCAGCCCGACAAAGTTCAGTCTAGATAATGCTCATGTTGTCACGTGTGTCTTGTAGATGCGGGCAGCCTGACACAATTCAGTCTAGACAGTGCTCATGTTGTCACGTGTGTCTTGTAGATGCGGGCAGCCCGACAAAGTTCAGTCTAGATAATGCTCATGTTGTCACGTGTGTCTTGTAGATGCGGGCAGCCTGACACAGTTCAGTCTAGACAATGCTCATGTTGTCACGTGTGTCTTGTAGATGCGGGCAGCCCGACACAGTTCAGTCTAGACAGTGCTCATGTTGTCACGTGTGTCTTGTAGATGCGGGCAGCCTGACACAGTTCAGTCTAGACAGTGCTCATGTTGTCACGTGTGTCTTGTAGATGCGGGCAGCCCGACACAGTTCAGTCTAGACAGTGCTCATGTTGTCACGTGTGTCTTGTAGATGCGGGCAGCCCGACACAGTTCAGTCTAGACAATGCTCATGTTGTCACGTGTGTCTTGTAGATGCGGGCAGCCCGACACAGTTCAGTCTAGACAATGCTCATGTTGTCACGTGTGTCTTGTAGATGCGGGCAGCCCGACACAGTTCAGTCTAGACAGTGCTCATGTTGTCACGTGTGTCTTGTAGATCGCGGGCAGCCCGACACATGTTAGACATGCTCATGTTGTCACGTGTGTCTTGTAGATGCGGGCAGCCCGACAAGTTCAGTCTAGACAGTGCTCATGTTGTCACGTGTGTCTTGTAGATGCGGGCAGCCCGACACAGTTCAGTCTAGACATGCTCATGTTGTCACGTGTGTCTTGTAGATGCGGGCAGCCCGACACAGTTCAGTCTAGACAGTGTCATGTTGTCACGTGTGTCTTGTAGATGCGGGCAGCCCGACACAGTTCAGTCTAGACAGTGTTCATGTTGTCACGTGTGTCTTGTAGATGCGGGCAGCCCGACACAGTTCAGTCTAGACAGTGCTCATGTTGTCACGTGTGTCTTGTAGATGCGGGCAGCCCGACACAGTTCAGTCTAGACAGTGCTCATGTTGTCACGTGTGTCTTGTAGATGCGGGCAGCCCGACACAGTTCAGTCTAGACAGTGCTCATGTTGTCACGTGTGTCTTGTAGATGCGGGCAGCCCGACACAGTTCAGTCTAGACAGTGTTCATGTTGTCACGTGTGTCTTGTAGATGCGGGCAGCCCGACACAGTTCAGTCTAGACAGTGTTCATGTTGTCACGTGTGTCTTGTAGATGCGGGCAGCCCGACACAGTTCAGTCTAGACAGTGTTCATGTTGTCACGTGTGTCTTGTAGATGCGGGCAGCCCGACACAGTTCAGTCTAGACAGTGTTCATGTTGTCACGTGTGTCTTGTAGATGCGGGCAGCCCGACACAGTTCAGTCTAGACAGTGCTCATGTTGTCACGTGTGTCTTGTAGATGCGGGCAGCCCGACACAGTTCAGTCTAGACAGTGTCATGTTGTCACGTGTGTCTTGTAGATGCGGGCAGCCCGACACAGTTCAGTCTAGACAGTGCTCATGTTGTCACGTGTGTCTTGTAGATGCGGGCAGCCCGACACAGTTCGTGGCAGACATGCTCATGTTCTCAAGTGCCTTCTGTAGATGCTGGGCAGCAAGTTGCGGCAGCAGGTTCAGTGGTCAGCAAGTGCTTCTTGTAATGTGGCAGCCCGACACAGTTCGGTCTAGACAGTGCTCATGTTGTCACGTGTGTCTTGTAGATGCGGGCAGCCCGACACAGTTCAGTCTAGACAGTGTTCATGTTGTCACGTGTGTCTTGTAGATGCGGGCAGCCCGACACAGTTCAGTCTAGACAGTGCTGATGCTGTGATCTTACAAGCTGCCCTTTGTAAAGCTGCCTCAGAAGGCTGCCTATTAAAGGCGCCCTATTCAAGCTGCTTATTGCAAGGCTGCCCTATTCAAGACCCAACTAAGTGTATGAAGGCTATGCTGGACTAGATGGCTTCAGGTAGGTCACAAGTCAGCACTCACATTGTACTCGGTCACTGCGCAGTTTTATCGGCATATTTAATGTAATGAATGCTCAAATGTTGCCTGCATGCAGAAATGAATATGTGTAGAAGTAATAGAGTTCTGACGACGTTTTCAAGGAACCCAGTAAATGGAGAACATGATCATGATTCTGTGGAAATGTCTGAACAAATATTTTCCTTTGGGAAGTAATTACCTCCTCTCAAAAGGCTGCCTTATTACAAGGCTGTCCTATTATAAAGCTGCCTTATTGCAAGGCTGCCCTATTACAAGACGGCCCTATTACAAGGCTGTCTTATTGCAAGGCTGCCCTATTGCAATGCTGCCCTATTATAAGGCTGCCCTATTACAAGGCTGTCTTATTGCAAGGCTGCCCTATTGCAAGGCTGCCCTATTGCAAGGCTGCCCTATTACAAGGCTGCCCTATTGCAAGGCTGCCCTATTACAAGGCTGCCCTATTGCAATGCTGCCCTATTGCAAGGTTGCCCTATTGCAAGGCTGCCCTATTACAAGGCTGTCTTATTCAAGGCTGCCCTATTGCATTATTGCAGCTGCCCTATTGCAAGGCTGCCCTATTGCAAGGCTGCCCTATTGCAAGGCTGCCCTATTGCAAGGCTGCCCTATTGCAAGG
This sequence comes from Ridgeia piscesae, assembly GCA_025642075.2. Lineage (NCBI taxonomy): Eukaryota > Metazoa > Annelida > Polychaeta > Sabellida > Siboglinidae > Ridgeia > Ridgeia piscesae. The sequence goes on from JAODUO010000479.1 coordinate 426,229, forward strand.
CTGCCCTATTGCAAGGCTGCCCTATTACAAGGCTGTCTTATTGCAAGGCTGCCCTATTGCAAGGCTGCCCTATTGCAAGGCTGCCCTATTGCAAGGCTGCCCTATTGCAAGGCTGCCCTATTGCAAGGCTGCCCTATTGCAAGGCTGCCCTATTGCAAGGCTGCCCTATTGCAAGGCTGCCCTATTGCAAGGCTGTCTTATTGCAATGCTGCCCTATTGCAAGGCTGCCCTATTACAAGGCTGTCATTATTGCAATGCTGCCCTATTGCAAGGCTGCCCTATTGCAAGGCTGCCCTATTGCAAGGCTGCCCTATTGCAAGGCTGCCCTATTACAAGGCTGTCTTATTGCAATGCTGCCCTATTGCAATGCTGCCCTATTGCAAGGCTGCCCTATTACAAGACTGTCTTATTGCAATGCTGTCTTATTGCAAGGCTGCCCTATTACAAGGCTGTCTTATTGCAAGGCTGCCCTATTGCAAGGCTGCCCTATTGCAAGGCTGCCCTATTACAAGGTTGTCTTATTGCAATGCTGCCCTATTGCAAGGCTGCCCTATTACAAGGCTGTCTTATTGCAATGCTGCCCTATTGCAAGGCTGCCCTATTACAAGGCTGCCCTATTGCAAGGCTGCCCTATTACAAGGCTGTCTTATTGCAATGCTGCCCTATTGCAAGGCTGCCCTATTGCAAGGCTGCCCTATTGCAAGGCTGCCCTATTGCAAGGCTGCCCTATTACAAGGCTGTCTTATTGCAATGCTGCCCTATTGCAATGCTGCCCTATTGCAAGGCTGCCCTATTACAAGACTGTCTTATTGCAATGCTGTCTTATTGCAAGGCTGCCCTATTACAAGGCTGTCTTATTGCAAGGCTGCCCTATTGCAAGGCTGCCCTATTACAAGGCTGTCTTATTGCAATGCTGCCCTATTGCAAGGCTGCCCTATTACAAGGCTGTCTTATTGCAAGGCTGCCCTATTACAATGATGTCCTATTATAAGGCTGCCCTATTACAAGGCTACCCTATTACAAGACTGCCCTACTACAAGACTGTCCTACTGCAAAGCTGTCCTATTACAAGGTTGCCCTATTACAAGGCTGCCCTATTAAAAGGCTACCCCTATTACAAGGCTGCCCTATTACAAGACCACTGCATTTTTGCTGGTGATGTTATGACATGGGAACTTCTGTATAGGAGATGATCATTAAAGTTGAAAGAAAGATGAATGCAGCAAATATTCAGTATATTGAAACACAATTATAATGTAGAAATGAGCATAAACACAACATTGCTGTCAGTGACATTCTGTTTAAGTCAGTGCTCACACGAGTCAGTCATAGTCACTGTGTGTGCACCGCCAGAGGTCAATGGAAACTGAGAGGTCACTGCTGCCATTTTATGAGAAAGCTCAAACGTTCGCAGAATATCCTGGTTTTAATGATGATTTATCCAGTAATGACATCATGGCACACGTGTTGCATTGCGACACCCACGTCTTCAACAATAAATTTCATTTTTTCAGCAGAACAAAAAAAATTCTGTCTGCATAGTGGCACCTCTTGGAATTCTGTCGGGGGATCTCTGGGTGTCACCTTGACTATAACCCCTTGCAGGGTGATAAGTCACCAGACAGTATGGTGAAATAATGACCATAGCTAATTAGCAAGATGCAAGGAAAAATTTTTTAACAACAAAATGTAAAAAAAGACTTTGTGCAGTACCAGAATAATTCCAGTTTCATAGCTCATGTTAATATTACTTATTAATATGACTGTAATAATGTTACTCGTTGCAAGTTACTCAGTACAAAAAAAGTAACACATGAACATAATAAAACAAGTAGTATTGCATTGTGATGAAAATTGCAGCAACATCTCTCAGCATCTGAATATTGACCCCGTCACATTAGTAGCAATACCATGCTTGGAAACTAACACCACTGCATGGTATGTATAACAATGTCATTCAACAACCTATGCATTAGGAAGGTATATATAAACAGGTGTTACCATGCAGTTGTTGCCGCAAGTGCCTCACTGAACTATGACACTCGAATTAGGGCACTTGGATGATCTCAGCACAAAGATTAATTATAAGATATTATAACGAACATTCTTTCAATTGACAGCTACCAATTCGAACGAGTCTCAGTTCTAAGGTGGTTTCCTCCAAACTGCCCAAACTTGGGCTAACGCAGGAGTTGTCCTTCTCTAGAATTAGTGAGTCCTCTACAGGTTACACATTTATCCCCTGTGTGGGATCTTTACTTCCCCTGGCATAGACACCAGATAGAAGGGACTACCGGCTTTTAGTGTCTCTTCCGAAAGACACAGGCAAATGTGGGGTGAACAAAATTGCCTAAGTTTCGAAACGGTGTTATGGGATTGAACCACCGTCTCCTTGATTGACAGTCCGGCGCTCTACCGCACGACCACTGCTCCCCACTAAGTCGACACAATGAATTGAGTGACAGCTAAACCTAAAGTGCCATGCCAAACACACGTGTTTCCTTTGCAATAGAACTAATAAATATGACTTACAAAGAAACAGAGAAGTTCTTTTCACAGAAAATGCAAAGATGACTCTGGCTGTGCATCCATTCCTACACAACGTTAGGCAGATCTAAGGACATATTCGAGCAGTGCATTAAAGCCCAGTGTTAACAGGAAACGCCATAAAGTGGTACAATTGCAGTGTACAAGGATTCCCAAAATGTGTGATGAATCGTACACTGAAATTCTGCACTGTTTCTGCAGCAAATGCGTATATGCTGCATACAAAGAAACATGTTGCCCGGAGACAAATTAAGCTCCATCGTGTTTGGACAGCAAATGCACAGTGGAGAATTGTATTATGATTTATAATTTTGCTGCAAGGGTGTGTAGTATAGTACACACACCTGTTGTCTGCTAGAGTACCCGTGGACTTATTCACTGTCAAACTAGTGACACCGTGAATGATGGGGTATGAATGATGGGGTATGAATGATAGGGTATGCATCATCAGGTTTTGTTTTGAAATTTTCAGCTAACTTTTAATTTCACCATCTTCAATAACTGAGAATAAGTCAAATGAGCTGACAACTGTTTGAAAGTGTTACAATCTGAAGGCGAGGGAGTTTACACAATTTAATAGTTAAATTCTAACACAAATACAGGTGTTCTGTAACCAATAGTTAAATACGCATCTACCAGGTAGTTTAAATTGACCCAGATGTGATTATCACTGACGTTCTGTCAAAAATGAGGTTTTTAAAGTATGATATTAAAAAACTGTCCAAGTTCAACTCTTATTTTTTCACTCCCAGCTGCTTCCAACATGTGCAACGGTTTGATTTCTAAGCAACACATGTTTCACAAGATTGGAAATGTCAGTGCTGTCCAGTATGTTCAACTCAGTTGGCTGTCATACAACCTATACAGAGACAAAAGTGATAAGTCAAGTCTTCCCGCTGAGTTTACATCCTGCTATTAAACACATACATGTGTGAATTGCTGAGTAAGTCAAGACAAAAAATGTGTGCACAGTATTGCTGTAGTCAGAGCTCTCCTGTCAGTTTCAAGTCCACCAACTGACATTTGAAAACTTGGCCAATTTCATTCACCCCACTTTGTCTGCATCTTTCAGATGAGAAGTAACAGCCATGTATAAATACAATACATCGTTGCCAAGTAAAGTAAACAATTCCACACTGCCAAGGTTAAAGTGTTGCACACTCACTGGATTTATATATGGGAAAACTTTGAAACTGTGTGACCATGTGTGTTTGTATTGTACCTCTGTGTGTGTTTGTGTGTGTGTGTGTGTGTGTGTGTGTGTGTGTGCGTGCGTGCGTGCGTGCGTGCGTGCGTGCGTGCGTGCGTGCGTGCGTGCGTGCGTGTATATATGTGTTGTGTGTGTGGGGTATGTGTGTAGTTATATGTATGTTGTGTGTGTCTGTCATTTGTATGTGACTATGTTTGTGTGTGTGTGTGTGTGTGTGTGTGTGTGTGTGTGTGTGTGTGTGTGTGTGTGTGTTAGTGTGTGTTAGTGTGTGTTAGTGTGTGTGTTAGTGTTAGTGTGTGTGTTGTGTGTGTGTGTTAGTGTTAGTGTGTGTGTTAGTGTGTATGTTAGTGTGTATGTTAGTGTGTGTGTTAGTGTGTGTGTTGTGTGTGTTAGTGTGTGTGTTAGTGTTAGTATGTGTGTTGTGTGTGTGTGTTAGTGTTAGTGTGTGTGTTAGTGTGTATGTTAGTGTGTATGTTAGTGTGTGTGTTAGTGTGTGTGTCTGGCCAGTCATTTTGCATTGTATCACTGTGTCTCCAGAGATGTCAAGTTGGAGGACACGTACTTCAACAAAGACGTGGAGAAGGCGTTCATGGCGGCCAGCAAGACTGTGTTTGAACAGAAGACAAAACCGACACTGCTGATTGCCAACCAAGTGGGCAACATGTATGCCCCCTCCGTCTACTCTGGCCTCGCCTCCTTCATTGCCACGTGAGTCATAATGTCTTCTACTCTCAACACTCTCTGGACCTTGGTTTTTGTGAGGAAATCACTTAAACTTAATATATGAACGTATTTTACAATAAAATGCTTGTCGTTTTTTATTTTCATTTGTGACAGCAGATTCAAATGTGTTTCGTGTATCACCATGAAACTTGGCAAGGATAGTTGTTGCCATTTATTGAAAAGAAATCTACGGGTAGTTTAAAATGTTGTATGCATACATATGAACAATACTACATTTTGTATTTTAAGTATTTTTATAAACACAATATTACTGAACATTCTTCTTGATGAATAAATATCACAACAAAGCACAACATAATGTTTGGGTTTCCTAAGGATACATGTATTCAGTACTTGTGATAGGCATTTAATTAATTTATTTTTAATCGTAATTTATGAGCTACTTTTTATGTGTTATGATTTTCTGTAGTATATGACAGGGTTTTACAAATGATGTATAGTGTTTTAATCAGGAGATTATTTCCCTACTTTTTAATATTGTAACTATCAATGTATTTTACATGTAGTAATTATGGTTCCCACTTTTTTCATTATTGCTATTTAAGCATGTCATATTCTGTCAATGTCCGTCATGTATCTGTCTGTGTCTATGCAAAGATCACAACGGAAATAAATGCTTGCACTTTTTTGTGTCATCTTTATAGTTAATGTACTTTGTATTTTATGTAAATTTTTACTATGTGTACATTATTAAATAAAATCATAAATTCTAGAAAAAATCTTTTTCAGACGATAATTCCCTGTTACCTTGTTGCAGCAACACGCTATCGTCAGTGGCAGGGAAGCGGGTCGTATTGTTCTCCTACGGCTCAGGGCTGGCGTCCTCCATGTTCTCCCTGCGAGTCTCTGAGAACACCTCCCCGGGCTCCGACCTCGACAAACTGGTCTCCAGTCTCGGCGATCTGAAGGCTCGCCTGGAGTCGCGCCTACGCGTCGACCCAAGTGACTTTGAGAAGATCATGAAGCTGAGAGAAGACACACATCATCTAGGTACGTAATTATCACATTGGAAAATTTTGTTCTCCTCTTGTTGTCCCTGTCATCAGGGTGAGGTTGGCCACGGTTACTGTCATCTTCGTCTTTTCTGTCCTCTCCTCATTTTACTCTCACTGAGTTCTCTATCAACAGTCTCCAACTCCTTCTGTCTGTTGCTGTTGTTCTCCACTCTCCTCCCACTCTCTCCAGATCTCTCCTAACGCAGTCCTCCCGTCATACTTATTTATGTTATTGAATTAATTAATTTATTTAACTTATCTTAACATATTTATCTAACCCATTTATTTAACTGAATCAATTTAGCTTAAATTTATTTATGTATTAATTTCATATCGATAGCGCCTTTGAGCAGGTTTTTTTATCCATATACATGGCACTTTATAAATGTTTCCAAATAAATAATAATACATAAATAATATTGCACAACTTGTCAGAGTGACTTGTTGGTAACAGTTCATGGTAACAATGTTATACATTAAGCCTGCCTGCTGCCTCTTGTGCCATGACACTGACTCTGGTCCTATGGTTGTAGCACCTTACACCCCGGTCGGCTCCACTGAAGACATGTTCCCAGGCACCTGGTATATCACTCACATAGACGAGATGCACCGGCGCACATACGAACGTAACCCACTGAAGTTGGCAGGCCAGGGCCAGGAGAGAGGCACTCTACAGGCAGCTGATGTCCAGGTAGAACTCACTGGTGACACTCATCATTGTGATTGTGTGTGTGACTGTAATATATGTACATGTATGTGTATGGTCATTTCTACATGAAATTTTAACACTGGTTTCCGTCAGGAGGGTTGCAAATTGTGTACTTGCATAACTTCATACATTATTTGACATTTGTAACAACATGTACACGCTGCCATGACATCTGTAATTACACTTATGCATGTACTGTGACGTCTGTAACTACACTTACAGGCTGCTGCGACATCCGAAAATTCATTTATACATAGCTGTAACATATTTTATGCACTGCCTTCACATCTATTACTACACATATACACTGCTATGTTATATGTAACTACACTTATACATTACTTCACATCTTATACCCTCTTTGATGTTTGTGATTAGTGATACGCTGCTATCACTTCATACAGTGCTCAACTAATCTGGTTTTGTTTCAGAGCATGAAAGCCGCTTCAGTTTCTCAAAAAAATCACAGCAGCAGTCTCCAACAATGTATAGATCCGTCTTTAAAGGTTCCAATGTTGAAAGATAGATGAGGTGCTTGTCTTATTGTCACTAATATATATTACATAGGTCAACTAATGCACAATCTGCCAGTATGTGACATTTTTCCAAATCTGCTAATGAAATTATTCTTTTGTGAAAATGTATTATACATGGTTGTGAAAGACAGCGTCAACATAGCTAAAGCACAATTATGTCAGCAATAAATTGTCTATATGTGTATACTGCTGAAATCGTAAACATTAATTGCATATATATGTATATGCATGTGTATGTTATGAAATTGTTTCACGTTGTAAGGCTGTTTCAACATAAATTGTTAATTTTGTATGATTACAGTTTATTTTTATCAACTTTACCAAACTATAATTGTACGAGAAAAACTCGTTTTACTGTTATTTTTATAATCTGTAAGTTTGTATGTTTGCGGAATGATCAGATCAGTATTTGCAGTTGTAGGTGTTATCTTGCATATGTCGGGCAGAGTATAACGTATCTGATACTGTATGTAAAAGTTACCATGTGTTGTAATAGGCACAGCTGTTCTTTTGTACATCTGAAATGTTTGTCAGAAATGATACGTTCTGTGTCGTACACTCATAATATCATTGTGAGGTGAACATAATTAATTATGGATGCAAGTAATGTATATTTCTACTGCACATAGATCATTATTGTGTGAATGGTGCACACTGCCTAGACACTCACTTAGCAAGTGACTCACTTAGCTACTACAAATGACTCACTTAGCTACTGCAAGTGACTCACTTAGCTACTGCAAGTGGTATTGATCGGTGATATTGTTCAGTATTTGATGCATAAGGTCAACAAGCAAAGCATCTTTATGCATAGTTTTGAATGTACATTGGCATGTTTCAACATAGGACTTCATAGCTTGGCATTGTACTTCAGGATGCCTTTAATGTGACGTGAAGTGGCCTATGTTGTCTTGCATTTCAAAAATATCATTGGCATTTTGCTTGTATATAGGTTGAACCTCCTTAATAAAATACCAACCAGACCTAGTTGTTGTCAATGTTGTGATTTAGTTTATGTTATCAACATGTACTCTGGTGTCATTTATTGAAATACATAAACACACACGCATACACGCGCATAGTCACGCCACACCACACCACACACACACACACAACACACACACACACACACACACACACACACACACACACACACACACACACACACACACACACACACACACACAGTGTTAACTTATTATCATAATTTCCTTGTGTTTTGAAGAAATAAGTATTTATTGAAGAAATAAGTATATTTTCCAAAATGTCCATCAAACATAAAAATTGAATATATCCAAATATTAGCTACAAATAAAACATGGTTTTGTGAAATATTTTTTAATCCATTGTACCAAAGCTACTTGTTTCATAATTGCAATATAGAAAACTGTTTCGTCATCATTATAAAGGATACGTATGTCCTTATACAGAAGACAAATTACACGTTCATTATCATAGAAAGCGGTTCTGTCTTCACCATGAAAGGCATTACATCCTTATTACATAAGACTAATCACACATTCAAGATAAACTGATAATCTATCGTCATTATAGAATGTATGTTCTATAGTGACGTAGCTGTTTTCACAATGAAGCAGGATTTACTTTCTGTAATGATGACAGGTGATTCGTATGTTATCATCATCAAAGAAACGGTCCTGTCTATATTATGAAAACAGCAACGTCAGTATGTATAATGACATCAATCTCACCATGAGGAATTATGCCGCGCTATCAGATGCTACAATGTTCCGCAAATCCTAGTCCGCGAGCTTGAATTTGGCTCGCGTACCAGTTGGCCAGCAAGACGTTCTCCAAAATTGAACTCCAAATATCCTAAGTCGTTGAGCCATTGGGAAATTGAAACCGAACCTGTTTTGTTGTCAGTGCGTTATTTATCAGCATGCCATGTGTGCAAGAAGAGATTGCGACCTGCAGTAGACGATGAAACTCGTTGAGATCGTGAACCTAATTCGAAGATTCAATAATCATTTGGCCGCATTTGCTGCAACATGTGGCGATGTTATCTTTTATACCAGTGTTCGCTGGCTCAGTTCTGGAGAGATTGTTTGCATTGCTTCTTCACATCATCTGCTTTCTTGAAGAAATCGGCCTTCCTGTCGCTAAGCTGGACACTCAGTTTCAAATTCGGCTGTGCGTCCTGGCAGACATATGTGGACACTTGAACAAAGTGGACATGTTGCTTCAGGGACGACAGAAGCTGCTGAGTTATCTGTACGAAGTTGTAGAAGGGATTACCGGGAAGTTTTCTCTTTTTCAAAACTCATGCAGATGTATGTGGCGAAGACGAGGAAAGCACGGAAGACGTTAAGCAGGAGCTTGTCGGTGAGTTGGAGAGTCTGCGGACAGCCTACAACGAAGGTGTTGTTGCTTTTTTACCAGTGTGTTTACTGCACAGCCTGATGTGTATTACAAGCTGTCGCTGACGTTTGGTGTCGACGAAGTTGTGTTGCAGGAAGATTGTATCCACTTCAAGGTAGCGCCGCACTTGAAAGAAGTTTGACGCTGAAAGAACGACCTGGTGCCGGTGTGGCGGTCCAGAACGTCGAAGATTAGCGGTTCATGTCAAAAGGTTAGCGGTTCATGGCGAAGGTTAGTGCGACGGTATGCAACGTCGAGCAGTCCAGAACGTCGTTTCTTGTATGCACATGCGCGCCGAACTGGCGTAACCTCAGGTGGCCGATCAACTTTGACCCCGTGCCAGAATGTCGAGACTGAGTTCATGACCCCCGCGGCGACAGTGTTACGTAATAAATCATTTCTGCGCGCTGCAGCGACGACCTACTTTTCGACCCCCTATGTTGCACACTCCAGCGCGCACGTGTTCTTGTCATTTCTCTGCACAACGACCACGATGCCGAGACGTTATGTAAAGTTATGTAAGTCTTGAATGCATGACTCATTTCCAAAAAAATATATTATTAAATCATTGTCGAGTTGTGTTGGGTAAAACCAACTATTTGGATATGGTAACGTCTACATTTCTACCCTTTGTACTGATCTTGAAGCACCTCAATGGGATTTATGTACTGCAATGTTAAGCCCATATTTGCAAAACTGGTGGAGGAAAGAGCCTTTTTGAATTAAAAATATAATTCTACGAAACATTCCAATAGGACCACCATAAAATTAGGCTTTTAAAGAGTGTGCTTTGTTTATTTTCTGGGTGTACATCAAAAAACCTGCGTTTGAATAGATTTGTAATTGATCTTTACTCAAACAATTTAGGCCGCACAGACATAACTGGGAAAAACAGTCCCGAGCTCAAAACGATTGCGGAACTCTGCGATTAAAACAACAGGACAATATTGAAATTGTCACGGTGTGCAAGCAAGTCCTAACTCCTTGAATACAGGGATCAATCACTAAAAGTGACCACTAGTTCCGATAGATATGCAGGATGTGCAACTGGTTATATTTAATACACAGTGTGTCCAATGTTTAGGTTATTCTGCTAGCTTTGAACACTGTGAAACGGTTGAACATGTACCCAATGGCCGATAGATGCAAGGTCAACATGTCTTCCCGCCATCACGAGGTTTACCAGCGTGGTGCATGCGAGTCAATGGGTTCGCGCCTTGGCCCAAGGACGGAGTCAGTCATTACAAGCCTTGGTCGACGTCGGCCGAGTTCGCGCGTGGGTCATGCGTCTGAATGGTGCAGATAACTGGAATATCTGTATTAGTTCGCAAGATTTCTAAGTTCGTCGCCAACATTCCTAGATTACCTCTGTTGTCAAGTTTGAACTGTCCACGTACCGGACTAGCTATCTCTTCAAAGGGGCAAAGTGTAGTTTGCACTATGAGTAGGCAGGCAACAGCTGCTACTGCAAAAACTGTATGGTTATAATAAAATGAGTACACATTCAAGATGGTTTCACATTGTGGACCAATACACTTCCCGTCATATTATCCCGCAAACCGCGCATCGTTCGTTGGGACACCTCTAACGATAAGTGTAACATCGTATAAGCAGTGTTCGGTATTCCATAACTTCCATATTTTATTTCAAATGCATACTTTGTGTGGTTAGAACTGACAATATGCACATATTGCAGTGGCGTGGACATTGAATAAGGCATGGCGATAAGATAGCAGTCACCGGATGATAAGACAGCGCTAGGTATATATCAAGGTTCCACAAACGCTGTCCCGCCCACCACACGGCATGTAAATGGCTCGGCAGCTCCCGCTAAGAAATCTATTTTTGAGAGCACATAGAAATTTACTGCAACATGTGTGTGTGTGTGTGTGTGTGTGTGTGTGTGTGTGTGTGTGTGTGTGTGTGTGTGTGTGTGTGTGTGTGTGTGTGTGTGTGTGTGTGTGTGTGTGTGTGTGTGTGTGTGTGTGTGTGTGTGTGTGTGTGTTGTGTGTGTGTGTGTGTGTGTGTGTGTGTGTGTGTGTGTGTGTGTGTGTGTGTGTGTGTGTGTGTGTGTGTGTGTGTGTGTGTGTGTGTGTGTGTGTGCATCTGTGTGTGTGTGTGCATCTGTGTGTGTGTGGGTGTGTGTGATGTGTGTGTGTGTGTGTGTATGTGTGTGTGTGTGTGTGTGTGTGTGTGTGTGTGTGTGTGTGTGTGTGTGTGTGTGTGTGTGTGTGTGTGTGTGTGTGTGTGTGTGTGCATCTGTGTGTGTGCATCGTGTGTGTCATGTGCATCTGTGTGTGTGTGTGTGTGTGTGTGTGTGTGTGTGTGTGTGTGTGTGTGTGTGTGTGTGTGTGTGTGTGTGTGTGTGCGTGCGTGCGTGCGTGCGTGCGTGGTTTGTGTGTGTTGCGTGTGTGGAAGGAGATTGACGATGTTAAAAATGGAGGGGCTGTGAACTAACGACGATTCCTGAATAACGTGATCGCACGTGATGATATTTGACGATAGATGTATGTCAACAAACAGTTCGACGGCCACGTTGTGGGGAAGTTCCAGAGAGTATCTTTGATGTGCTTCTTGGCATCGTGAGTTTTCTTCAACGAATCTGTCGGCAGATCGCCAAGCAGGAAAATACGGCCTACAACGTGTTGGGTTCGACTATGCGTCCTGGCAAACATTTTCGGAGATTTAAAAACAACTGGAAGACCTTTGTAGTGCGAGGAACAGTTGTGTTGAGAGCCAATGAGTGATTTCGACAGCAAACTATCGCTCTTTAGTGTTAATGTCAAGAGCTGAAATCTATTTGCATCTCAAGTTCACTCAAACATTTCCCAGCAAGGACGAGACGCCTATCAGAGACGATAAACAAGTATTTTGCTGTGTACTTACCAAAATAAGTGTTGCAATTCTCGGCTGGTCATATCACCAGAATATCAAATGAGCGTCTCTCATCCTGTATGGCCGGCGAACTGCAGTTTGGCGCACACAGCCACGGCGGACAACAGAAACGCTTCAATGGCAACTCGAAAGTCGTCATGAATGATTTCGACATGGGTCTTGCTTCGTGGGAGACTTGCTCAGGACCGACCAGCGTGGCGTTCTGCAGTTTCAAAGTAGCCGCCACCAACGAACAGGACCGCTACGACAGAGCCACCACCAAGCCGACAATGCGCAAAAGTCGGACAAACAGCGCATCCATTGCCTCGGGTTTGTCTGCAGTGTTGTCGTCCTCTGCTTCTACAGACACTTCAGGCAAGGGTAGGCCTCATCGGCCATTTACGAGCCACCACAACCAAGATTATGGATGATGACGACGATCGTCAACTTTGTCACTGAGAAATGAACACCACAGGATATAATCCGAATAGTAGGCGGCCCACGCTGTCGTTTCAGAATTGTCCATAATCGAGATCTAAAAGGCTGTAGACATCCCGCTTGAAACACGCACTGTCGCTGTCACGGGCAAGCCAATGGCGAGCTACGCTTTGCACTTCCTCTACATGTTCTGGGTAGTCTCAAATTGCTGAGGATGCAGACGATCGGCATGGCAGGCGAACATGACATATACAGTCAGCCACTGGCCGTGCTATTTGTACATAGTAAAATTAACCCATTCTAGATTTCGAATCCCTTGAAAGATACGACAGTGACTCTTGAGGTAGGCGACGTACAGAAAGAAAGGAGATAATTGAACATAATGGTGAATTTAGGCTCATCATGGCCATACTAATGCGCAACAAATTGGTTAAGAGGAACACAGGGTATTGCTTCTCGATTTATCTTCCATCCTATCAAAATAATTTAAAATCTATCCCATTTCAACATGTGTTTATCTGTGGTGATTCAGTTAGATCGCGTGGATGAGGGTCAATAACCTCTACCATCCTTTTAACTCGCCTATCTTGTTTACTATAGTCCCACCCGGACCCGTATTCCCAGAATACGTACGAATGTGTAACTTAAGTTTGTGTATGTATGTCGACAGAACGGTCCGCCATAGAGATGTCATTCGTGGAATATCTAGAGTTTCCTCCTTTAAAAGAACAACAAAACTAGTCCACCAAACATGCTAGTCAAAGCATGAAAGGGGCTTTCGAAATCCCAGAAAACTGTTTTTGTGGAAAGTGGTTTCAGAGACTCTGAGGTCAGGTATTGTGGGTAATATGGGTAACTATAAAAACTTTCAAGACCCGTACAGTTCAAGCCATACGTTATAAACGAAATTTACGCTGATTTATTCTTGTTCATGTGTGGATGTTCTATATAAAAGTGAGATACGTTTGCAACTACCCCTACATTATCAGTACGCTCCATGATACTGACGATTTGACCATAGCAAGTTGAAAGAACTAATGATGCTTTCAGACTCACACATGTGACAATCATGTTTAATTGTCAGATAAAAACTATACTTCAAAAACATTCTGGGCGGTTTTCAACAATTGTTCTGCCAGCAGTAATAGCCGTTATTCATGATACTCACACTACAAATAGCCATTGACTAAGAGTAATGTATCTGCATAGTATGAAATGTAATATTCGAGACCAAAAAACAGATTGTTTGATTATCATATATTCCTATTTTCCAGGTATTATTATTAAGGATATTGGCTGTAGCAGGCCCATTTACTCGCAATCATAATGTCTGCTGTCTTTATAGGGACAGGAGAAGGTGTTAGCCTTCTTGAGTTACACGGACATTGATTCAATGACAGCAGCTGGACGATACCACTAATTGCATTAATAATCAACGTGCCGATTAAAACACGTATATAACCAGGCGTGTCCAGTTGACACATCAACGCAGCTGCTTTCAACATACTGCAGAACTGCACATACAATACCATGTGACGCGTGCATAGAACACATATTAGTTACAAAGTTAATTATAGACTCTTCCTGGAGAGTGGCAAGTCTTGAGATGTATGTATGGGTAATGTTCGCTGCTACGGTTACTCTCCACCTTTAAATTTGGCCTTATACACGTCCTGGTGTACATAAGTGACAGGGTGAACTTGTATACACAAAATATACATTTTCTGCCTATATATTATGGTACAAAAAGAATATCTACAAGGGGTCAACCAACTCAATATTTTGTAGGTTTATATATCGAAATGTGGGTGTTTATATTACATTACAATACATTTTGTTAAATCTCTTGTTAAATCTTGTTAAATAACAATACAATACAATACAATGCAATGCAATGCAATGCAATGCAATGCAATGCAATGCAATGCAATGCAATGCAATGCAATGCAATGCAATGCAATGCAATGCAATACAATACAATACAATAACCTTTAATAGTCCCCCAAAAGCAAATTATTTGTAATATCCCATGACATGACATGACATGACATGACATGACATGACATGACATGACATGACATGACATGACATGACATGACATGACATGACATGACATGACATGACATGACATGACATGACATGACATGACATGACATGACATGACATGACATGCACAGTGCATACATGGACATGACATGGACATGCATGACATGACATGTGCTACATGACATGACATGACATGACATGACATGACATGACATGACATGACATGACATGACATGACATGACATGACATGACATGACATGACATGACATGACATGACATGACATGACACGACATTAGTATTGACAATGCTTATAACAGTAGTGCGCCCCATTTTATCCCCCTATCCTCCCCGATCACTTCCCCTCCCCGATTTCGCGTTTATCTACAACCATAGACCCTATTGTGCTACATAGATAAATTCGTGCAAGGGGTGAGAGGTGTCCTTTGTGATGTCCCTTGTCTTTTTCATCACACGTGTTTCGTATTACGTTTATGATGCGAAACTGTGTGACTCATTAAGCACAATTCCGTCCAAGATAGATTTTGACAGACAGATTTTAAAACGTACACCGTCACACAACTTTTGACTACACAATTTCGTGCCAGTTTCTGCCCAAGGTCACTGATGTCAAATATCTCGGTGTCACACTGACCGACAGTTTGACGTTTAAATATCATATTAATCTTATTGTTTCTTAAGCCTTTAAGTTGTTGATGTTGAATAAACGTTCATTCAGTCATTCATACATCACATTGTGCAAGGTGATCCCAATTTGTTGTGAAAATGATACTTTTCGGCCGGAAGTGAAATGATTAATGACATTCCACGTGGCACATGTGTCAGACTGTCTTTGTTGTTGGCAAAATGTCAGGATGATAACTATATGCACTACATGATCTCACGGCGTTCATCGCCCTGTCTCGCTAGTCATTATCGCAAAGACCAATCGAAGTCCACTCATAAGCTGTACAATGATGTAGAAAAGGTCATTCTTAGGATGAAATGTAGGCCATACGTGGCAATTTGTTTCCAGCAATCAGCAGTTTTAGGTATTCATTAACTAGTCTTGCATTTTGCATGTATACGACTTATGAGGTATCATTCAGCTTGCTATGCTGACATGAGAGTGACCACTGTCAAGACGTTTGTCGTCCTCGGTGGTTCTTTTACGTTCCAAATTGAGACTGGACCGTCAGTTAACGTGATCATCAGGTATACACAGTCCCCAATGTTGAGAGCCAGATCTATACACAATGCCTGCCCGATCTTGGTGTTGAATTCGGGGCGCCATCATGCCAGCCGGATGCGCTAACCACTAAACTATTGCGTGTCCCCTGCTGATCAAAACTGATTATCGACTCTATAAAGGTTTCAACAACTGATATTAAAAAATTAATAATAATAATTGTAACACTTCTATAGCGCTTAAATCATTAACAAGGTCAAGCTCAGAGGCGCAACAAACAAAATCATCGTACACGGGGACAAGCAAAAGTTGTCATTGGAGCAAGGAACCGCCGATAATGTATGGTGGAAAAGCAATTTCAAACAAATATGTTTTCAGTTTTTTACGAAAGGTGTCTACAGTCACAGAAGTTTTAATCGTAATAGGGAGTTGATTCCAAATTGTTGGCGCAGCCACAGAGAAAGCACGTTTGCCAATTGTTCAGCTTAGTTTTAGGAACAAAAAGTTGTTTGGAAACGGATGATCTAAGGGTCTTAGATATATCAGAGATATATCAGAGACATGTGGCAGATTAACTAAGTAAAACAACAAGTAGGCAGTGTTGTTCGATATAACATCATGTTCCAACTTCACGGCTGCCTGGTCATGGACGCTGCTGGTGCGTGCAAGTCATCATTACGTGTGGAGATTGTCAAGCATGGAACAACCAGAAGCTACAATGATGGGCTCAGTCAACTAATGCGATCAATTGGATAACGTAATGAAGAAGAGATGGGCGCTCAGTTCAAGACTCAGTTTGCCTATGGATTGCTTTGCCACCAGGTCAACGTTTGCCGAGTGTTTCGTTTTGTACGGGAATTGGGCGTTATTTAATAAGACTCCAAGAGAAGATAGAAATAGAGGGGGAGAGAAAGTGGACGAGAAGGAAGGAGAGAGGAAGTGATACAGACAGACGGGAGATATTTGCGGGTTCTATGTTAAAACAGCGTTTCTCTCTGTCCGTTTGTCCGTCAATCTATATATGAGTATCTGTGGTGTGTGTATGTGTATATATGCATGTGTGTATTTTGTATTTGTGTATGTTTATATGTGTGTGTATGGATATATATATATATATATATATATATATATATATATATATAATATTATATATATATATATATATATATACACACAACATAGCTATACTCAATTATAACAATAGTTGTACTATCATATATAATATTATATAATTATATATATATATAATTATATATATATATATATATATATATATATATTTATTACGTATGTGTGTATATATGTGCGTGCAATTTGCACGTCATTACTACACGAATATTAATGAGGACCATCAGATACAATAGGAGCTACTCAAACCAAACGCATATTGAGTTAAAATGGCGGCGCCCAGTGGTCAATGATATCCGAGTTTGAAACATTATTTAAAATATAACGTGACTCTGTGCTCATCAAATCATTGTCGCAAATCTTCTTAATGGTGTGTGCTTATGTTTGGGCAAGTTGCCAAGCGTTTTGGCTTCCGTTGATGATCGAAATGAGGTTAGTTGAGCCACAATAAGGAGGTTTGAGAGCATATGCCAAATAATGATAGACGTTATGCTTGTTTACTGAACTTCAGAAGAAACACCATAGCACTCATCCATTCTTGAAAAGTGGGCAACAAATTGGGTAGATATCGTATTGTGTTAGCCGAATTATTATGAAGTTTTAGAAGAGCTAAATAAACTAAAACATTTACCCATCTACGGTTCAAATTACCTCGCACTGTGGCTCAACTTGCACCACACATAGCGCTCGTTGATCCACTTGACAGGCCCTTTTCGAACTAGCTATACCCTGTTATCTATTCATGTTAGATACATTTTATTTGCTGCAGTAGATCTATCAATAATTAAAGTTATTTTTTGAGCAAACACAATTTGACGTCGGATTATAATTTTGTCGTAGAAATTAAAATGAGTGAACAATGGCTAAACTACTATTTCGTACACCTACGTAGAGTTGGTGAATTACTAACAATGACTTGTGATTTATTCTCATTAATGACGAGTCAGATTCCCCAGGGTTATATATTCACGGCCTGTGTGTAGGCGTCCGGGCTTGCATGGTTTGTTGGTGGAAACGTGATGTAAAACTGAGAGTCCTCGGTGTACAGGTGATGTTAACTGTTATACTGGTCTAGTAGAGTAGGTAAACGAGCAATGTACGCGTTAACATGTATTGGTCCCAGGACAGCTCCTTTTGATAGTGGTTTCGATATGGTGTGCGCTTCCGACACCCCGCTCTTCACGCATACAGCGATATGCTCGATACGAGCCACGCATGGGCGTCACGTCACCATAGCCATGCAGCCGTTGCAACAACATGGTGTGGCCGACGGTGTCAAATACCGCATAAGATCTGGCAAACTTAGCGGTACACTGTGATGACTGTCGGTGTGTTGTGCAATATCATTGCATGTTTAAAAAAAAATAATAACAATAATAATACAGTGTTTATATAGCGCTAATTCCCGGATGGCGGATCGATGCGCTGTACAACAAATATACTAAATATATATTAATAAATATAAATGTAAATTATATAAATTAATATAAATCAAATTAAATTTTGGTTTTAAGATGTACTAGTAAACCTTTGTATGTAAGTTATATAAATTAATTAAAAATAAAATAAACACTGCTTTTAAGATGGATAGTACTAAAACTTTATATGTAAATTATATAAATTAATATAAAATTTAAACCTGTACTAAAACTGTGTACGTAAATTATCTATAAATTAATCTAAAACATTAACACTGATTAAAACGTGTATGACGCTAAAATGAAATTCTAAAGCAGTGTCCGTCATTTCAAAACAAGTTGAATTAATGGAAATGTCTAATAAATAGATATATCTTTAAACACTTTCTAAACATAGATAATGTCCCAGATGCACGAATGTTCACAGGTAATTAATTCCACAATCGCGTTGCTGTATTCCACATTTCCCATGAATAAATGTATATTTCATGTGCATTTAACACACCGTATTTATTCAACATTGATTGGGGGTGGACCTTGTATAAGTATTTCACTTCTGTTCACTCTCTTTCCATCAACACTCATGGTTACTTGTTTATATGTTGAAAATGTTGTATTTATAATCAGGGGTAGTACAATTCTTAATTGTTGTGCTTGAAATAAACAAATTACTTACTTACTTATTTGCGTATTTACTTATTTACTTACAATAGTGCCATATCTAAACTGTAGTGAGCACGATATATATATATATATATGATATATATATATATGTATATGTATATGTATATGTATATGTATATGTATATGTATATGTATATGTATATGTATGTATGTATATGATATATTGTATATGTATATGTATATGTATATGTATATGTATATGTATATGTATATGTATATGTATATGTATATGTATATGTATATGTATATGTATATGTATATGTATGTATATGTATATGTATATTTATATGTATATGTATATGTATATATATATATATATATATATATATATATATATATATATATATATATAGTTATATATGATATATGTAATGTGTCTACCTGCCACCTGAAATATGTCTATACTCTCTAGTTCCATGCACTGTTGATAAGATATCTGGAGAAACTCACTCCTTTGTGTCCGTAGGCACGAATATAATAAACAATATGTGCGTGCACAGAGGTTTCTATGTAACTTTCTTTCCAATAACCATATTTCCCATGGTATCATATCACTTTTTCAATACCAACAGATATTTAATTCATGGGCTTAATTTTTAAGGTTCATTTTCGTAATCAAGGAGTGGCATCTAAATTTGCAAATGATTAGGTCAAACTTGGTTCGAATTTTTGTGCTACCGTGTCAAGCCTTGGGTAATTTTTCACTCTACATTGCTCTAGTTCACTCACCTATATGCATAAATACCTGGTTACAGACAGTGGTGGGTATTTTTGTAAGAATAGTCTTCGCGCATTACTTGCAGCTTGGCTGAATGTCTCGCAGAGAAGTCGAGATCGGTTTCGTTATGGTGTGTGTTCTGAACAGGTCTGCTAGTTGGTCAAGTGTAAAGCGCTTTGAGCAGTCCTGAGGATTGGTTACTGCGCTACATAAGAACTTCATTATCTTTATTTTTTATTTTTACATTCAGTTAAGCAAAATACCACCAGTATATGGGTGTTAGTACTTCACGCTAAAGAATATCTTACCTAATATTCATTTGGATTCATAGAGTGTGAAATTCAACATCACATTGCATGCATAAAATGTCCTCCGACACCCCGTGTCCACAGACACAGTAAAGTGTCCTCCGACACCACGTGTCCACAGACACAGTAAAGTGTCCTCCGACACCACGTGTCCACAGACCCAGTAAAGTGTCCTCCGACACCGCGTGTCCACAGACACAGTAAACTGTCCTCCGACACCCCGTGTCCACAGACCCAGTAAAGTGACCTCCGACACCCCGTGTCCACAGACACAGTAAAGTGTCCCCCGACACCTCGTGTCCACAAACACAGTAAAGTGTCCCCCGACACCCCGTGTCCACAGACACAATAAAGTGTCCTCCGACACCCCGTGTCCACAGACACAGTAAAGTGTCCCCCGACACCTCGTGTCCACAGACACAGTAAAGTGTCATCCGACACTCCGTGTCCACAGACATAGTAAAGTGTCCTCCGACACCCCGTGTCACAGACACAGTAAAGTGTCCTCCGACACCCCGTGTCCACAGACACAGTAAAGTGTCCTCCGACACCCCGTGTCCACAGACACAGTAAAGTGTCCTCCGACACCCCGTGTCACAGACACAGTAAAGTGTCCTCCGACACCCCGTGTCCACAGACACAGTAAAGTGTCATCCGACACCCCGTGTCCACAGACACAGTAAAGTGTCCTCCGACACCCCGTGTCCACAGACACAGTAAAGTGTCCTCCGACACCCCGTGTCCACAGACACAGTAAAGTGTCATCCGACACCCCGTGTCCACAGACACAGTAAAGTGTCCTCCGAAACGCCGTATCCACAGACCCAGTAAAGTGTCCTCCGACACTCCGTGTCCACAGACATAGTAAAGTGTCCTCCGACTCCCCGTGTCACAGACACATTAAAGTGTCCTCCGACAACCCGTGTCCACAGACACAGTAAAGTGTCCTCCGAAACGCCGTGTCCACAAACACAGTAAAGTGTCCTCCCCGACACCCCGTGACCACAGACACAGTAAAGTGTCCTCCGACACCCCGTGTCCACAGACACAGTAAAGTGTCATCCCACACCCCGTGTCCACAGAAACAGTAAAGTGTCATCCCACACCCCGTGTCCACAGACACAGTAAAGTGTCCTCCGACACCCCGTGTCCACAGACACAGTAAAGTGTCCTCCGACACCCCGTGTCCACAGACCAGTAAAGTGTCCCCCGACACCCCGTGTCCACAGACACAGTAAAGTGTCCCCCGACACCCCGTGTCCACAGACACAGTAAAGTGTCCTCCGACACCTCGTGTCCACAGACACAGTAAAGTGTCATCCGACACTCCGTGTCCACAGACATAGTAAAGTGTCCTCCGACACCCCGTGTCACAGACACAGTAAAGTGTCCTCCGACACCCCGTGTCCACAGACACAGTAAAGTGTCCCCTGCCGTAGTCTACCCCGTGTCCACAGACACAGTAGTGTCATCCGAACCCTGTCCACAGACACAGTAAAGTGTCCTCCGAACGCCGTATCCACAGACCAGTAAAGTGTCCTCCGACACTCCGTGTCCACAGACATAGTAAAGTGTCCTCCGACACCCCGTGTCACAGACACAGTAAAGTGTCCTCCGACAACCCGTGTCCACAGACACAGTAAAGTGTCCTCCGAACCCGTGTCCACAGACACAGTAAAGTGTCTCCCCGACACCCCGTGCCACAGACACAGTAAAGTGTCCTCCGACACCCCGTGTCCACAGACACAGTAAAGTGTCCTCCGACACCCCGTGTCCACAGACACAGTAAAGTGTCCTCCGACACCCCGTGTCCACAGACACAGTAAAGTGTCCTCCGACACCCCGTGTCCACAGACACAGTAAAGTGTCATCTCACACCCCGTGTCCACAGAAACAGTAAAGTGTCATCCCACACCCCGTGTCCACAGACACAGTAAAGTGTCCTCCGACACACCGTGTCCACAGACACAGTAAAGTGTCCTCCGACAACCCGTGTCCACAGACACAGTAAAGTGTCCTCCGACAACCCGTGTCCACAGACACAGTAAAGTGTCCTCCGACACCCCGTGTCCACAGACACAGTAAAGTGTCCTCCGACACCCCGTGTCCACAGACACAGTAAAGTGTCCTCCGACACCCCGTGTCCACAGACACAGTAAAGTGTCCTCCGACACCCCGTGTCCACAGACACAGTAAAGTGTCCTCCGACACCCCGTGTCCACAGACACAGTAAAGTGTCATCCGACACCCCGTGTCCACAGACACAGTAAAGTGTCCTCCGACACCCCGTGTCCACAGACACAGTAAAGTGTCCTCCGACACCCCGTGTCCACAGACACAGTAAAGTGTCCTCCGACACCCCGTGTCCACAGACACAGTAAAGTGTCCTCCGACACCCCGTGTCCACAGACACAGTAAAGTGTCCTCCGACACCCCGTGTCCACAGACACAGTAAAGTGTCCTCCGACACCCCGTGTCCACAGACACAGTAAAGTGTCCTCCGACACCCCGTGTCCACAGACACAGTAAAGTGTCCTCCGACACCCCGTGTCCACAGACACAGTAAAGTGTCCTCCGACACCCTGTGTCCACAGACACAGTAAAGTGTCCTCCACACCCCGTGTCCACAGACACAGTAAAGTGTCTCCCACACCCCGTGTCACAGACACAGTAAAGTGTCATCCCACACCCCGTGTCCACAGACACAGTAAAGTATCATCCGACACCCCGTGTCCACAGACACAGTAAAGTGTCCTCCGACACCCCGTGTCCACAGACACAGTAAAGTGTCCTCCGACACCCCGTGTCCACAGACACAGTAAAGTGTCCTCCGACACCCCGTGTCCACAGACACAGTAAAGTGTCCTCCGACACCCCTTGACCACAGACACAGTAAAGTGTCCTCCGACACCCCGTGTCCACAGACACAGTAAAGTGTCCTCCGACACCCCGTGTCCACAGACACAGTAAAGTGTCCTCCGACACCCCGTGTCCACAGACACAGTAAAGTGTCCTCCGACACCCGTGTCCACAGACATAGTAAATGTCCTCCACACCCCGTGTCACAGACACAGTAAAGTGATCCCAACCCCGTGTCCACAGACACAGTAAAGTATCATCCAACACCCCGTGTCCACAGACACAGTAAAGTCTCACACCTGTCCACAGACACATAAAGTTCTCCACACCCCGTGTCCACAGACACAGTAAGTTCTCCGACACTCCGTGTCCACAGACACAGTAAAGTGTCATCCCACACCCCGTGTCCACAGACACAGTAAAGTTCTCCGACACCCCGTGCCACAGACACAGTAAAGTGTCCTCCGAACCCCGTGTCCACAGACACAGTAGTGTCCTCCGACACCCCGTGTCCACAGTTTCACAGTAAAGTGTCCTCCGACACCCCGTGTCCACAGACACAGTAAAGTGTCCTCCGACACCCCGTGTCCAAGACACAGTAAGTGTCCTCCGACACCCCGTGTCCACAGACACAGTAAAGTGTCCTCCACACCCCGTGTCCACAGACACAGTAAAGTGTCCTCCGACACCCGTGTCCACAGACACAGTAAAGTGTCCTCCGACACCCCGTGTCCACAGACACAGTAAAGTGTCCTCCGACACCCTGTGTCCACAGACACAGTAAAGTGTCATCCCACACCCCGTGTCCACAGACACAGTAAAGTGTCCTCCGACACCCCGTGACCACAGACACAGTAAAGTGTCCTCCGACACCCCGTGTCCACAGACACAGTAAAGTGTCCTCCGACACCCCGTGTCCACAGACACAGTAAAGTGTCCTCCGACACCCCGTGTCCACAGACACAGTAAAGTGTCCTCCGACACCCCGTGTCCACAGACACAGTAAAGTGTCCTCCGACACCCCGTGTCCACAGACACAGTAAAGTGTCCTCCGACACCCCGTGTCCACAGACACAGTAAAGTGTCCTCCGACACCCCGTGTCCACAGACACAGTAAAGTGTCCTCCGACACCCTGTGTCCACAGACACAGTAAAGTGTCCTCCCACACCCCGTGTCCACAGACACAGTAAAGTATCATCCGACACCCCGTGTCCACAGACACAGTAAAGTGTCATCCCACACCCCGTGTCCACAGACACAGTAAAGTGTCCTCCCACACCCCGTGTCCACAGACACAGTAAAGTATCATCCGACACCCCGTGTCCACAGACACAGTAAAGTGTCATCCCACACCCCGTGTCCACAGACACAGTAAAGTATCATCCGACACCCCGTGACCACAGACACAGTAAAGTGTCCTCCGACACCCCGTGTCCACAGACACAGTAAAGTGTCCTCCGACACCCCGTGTCCACAGACACAGTAAAGTGTCCTCCGACACCCCGTGTCCACAGACACAGTAAAGTGTCCTCCCACACCCCGTGTCCACAGACACAGTAAAGTGTCCTCCGACACCCCGTGTCCACAGACACAGTAAAGTGTCCTCCCACACCCCGTGTCCACAGACACAGTAAAGTGTCCTCCGACACCCCGTGTCCACAGACACAGTAAAGTGTCCTCCGACACCCCGTGTCCACAGACACAGTAAAGTGTCCTCCGACACCCCGTGTCCACAGACACAGTAAAGTGTCATCCCACACCCCGTGTCCACAGACACAGTAAAGTGTCCTCCGACACCCCGTGTCCACAGACACAGTAAAGTGTCCTCCGACACCCCGTGTCCACAGACACAGTAAAGTGTCCTCCGACACCCCGTGTCCACAGACACAGTAAAGTGTCCTCCGACACCCCGTGTCCACAGACACAGTAAAGTGTCCTCCGACACCCCGTGTCCACAGACACAGTAAAGTGTCCTCCGACACCCCGTGTCCACAGACACAGTAAAGTGTCCTCCGACACCCCGTGTCCACAGACACAGTAAAGTGTCCTCCGACACCCCGTGTCCACAGACACAGTAAAGTGTCCTCCGACACCCTGTGTCCACAGACACAGTAAAGTGTCCTCCCACACCCCGTGTCCACAGACACAGTAAAGTATCATCCGACACCCCGTGTCCACAGACACAGTAAAGTGTCATCCCACACCCCGTGTCCACAGACACAGTAAAGTGTCCTCCCACACCCCGTGTCCACAGAACACAGTAAAGTGTCATCCGACACCCCGTGTCCACAGACACAGTAAAGTGTCATCCACACCCCGTGTCCACAGACACCACAGCAAGAAGATCACGTGTGCAGCCTCGTGTTTGTGCAGTTTATGCATATTCGATTAGAAGAATGCTTTTACTGAATTGCATATTTACAAAACCATAGAGAAAGTCAGTGCTAGTTTGAAAAGGAAAGATGGTGTCCTGTGACTAAATAAATGCATATTACAGCTGCGTTAAAATAGAATTATCATCAATACTAAAACTGGGTACAATCCTATTGAGAAGATGAAATTCTTGAACCCTTTTGAAAGCGTCAAAGTTCGCCTGTCGGTCATATTAGTAGCGCCTTCGAGACCGGATATTCTTGAAAAGCGTCATTTTCATTATGGATTAGGCAAACATACATATTAATGTTTCCTCTGAAAATAATTACAAATGAATACGCCTTCCATGGAATATACCAAATATAATGTTCGCTGCGTAGCGCTTTCAGTAGTCGGACTACGATATAGATCCACTCATCTCGGAGGATCTGCTCCTAACGCCCTAAACTAAAACTCAAACAGCGTTGGTCTGTGATTAATTCCGTTTCCTGACTTTAAGCCGTTCTGACTCAACACTTCATTGTAACTACCTATTTCAGATTGTTTCAAAATTAGTTGTCGGTGACACGAAACAATTATATAAAATCTAAGCAGTGGTGTGAATCTGCGTTTCGTCTGGGTTCAATATCCGACGAGAGCAGGCATGCAATATTTGGTGTAAAAACCTGGCTCTCAACATTGGGGGATGTGTAGACTTCTCGTGACTAGGTGAGCACATTTTCTTTGTGCTCAGCACATTTCCAACATTACAACCATAAGTGGACATATATTTGGCGCCCTAGGGTAGGTTGCTAACAAACTGAATGTCATGGGGGAAATCGTAGTGTACAAGGCACAGGTTCGCAGTGTCGTGGAGTACGCTTCACTATGCTGGATGAATACTTTAGCTAGCACATTTAAACTTCTCTACTCCATTCAAAGTAAATATTGAGGATCATTGGTGTGAACGAGGCAAGCTTTGATTTAAACATCGCTTCATTAACATCGTAGACATTGTGTGGCTGCAACAATTGTGCTAAATGGACACCGACTAATGTCCGCCAGACCTGAAGGTGATGCTTCATCAGATTTATGTATTAGACGGGCAACCTACACCAGTCAGTCAATAAATGATCTCGTCACCCTAAGGACTGGCACGGTTATCTCGTACGGGATGGACGGTGATGAGGAAAGCCTGGTCGCATTTGCCTCAAGAATTCTCTCAAAACCAGAAAATA
Organism: Ridgeia piscesae; assembly: GCA_025642075.2. Lineage (NCBI taxonomy): Eukaryota > Metazoa > Annelida > Polychaeta > Sabellida > Siboglinidae > Ridgeia > Ridgeia piscesae. Next base: position 452,604 of record JAODUO010000479.1, read on the forward strand.
ACTACTTAGTAGGGTCTAGAATTGCAGTTTCGTGACCATTCTCTGGCTACTAAGGTTTGACGACCGATTTGACTTCTATGGACCATTTAAAAAAGATTTAGCCCCCCGGTCCCTCTCACAAATGCTGACATTTTCCGCCAGAGGGCCAAATCCGAATCTGCCATCAATTTAACGCTATGACATAATTTTGACCCATAAATCCAAGATGGCCGACATCTGTTAGATCGAAAACGTAAAATATGAACCAGAGTACATAGAAGCATGCATGAAATCAATTTTTCGGGAACGTCGACCACGAGGATTCCAATTCTGACATCACTTTCACATTATGACATCATTTTGACCCATACATCCAAGACGGCCGCCATCTGGTAGAAAGAACACGTAACTTATGAACCAGAGCACTTAGAAGCATGTATGAAGACCCTTTTTCGGGGTACGTTGTCCAAGACACATTATTTCCGCTAAATCGATGCGCTGATGCAATTTATGAAGGAGACAGATGCAACTAAGGTCAAGATCACGTGGTAAGTCATTCAAGAATCATCTTCAAAGTAATATGTAATGGTTAAGGAATTAAAGTCCTGGACCCAATTAATATAAAGGGAGCGAGAAACCCGCTGCCGGATATGATGAATAATGGTTCTAGAAGTGAACTCCTTTTGGGATGAGGGCCATATTGGCTGGATTGTTTTAACGAGGGTACAAATCTCTTGTTTACCACAACAAAGGTCTGATTTGTTTTAATGAAGCACACTTGCTTTTCAGTTTAATTAATTGTATACAGCTGCAACTGCATGTTTCTGTAGTGTCTAGAACGTCTTGTTCAGGAGTACGAGGCAAACATCCAAAGACGCCAACACTGTGTCGCAGGCACTGGCTGAGAAGGCATCTGAGATGCAGGCAGTTACACCATATAGAACCATCCAACGTGGTTCGCCTCAAGTACAGAGCCTCAGCGCAAGTTCATGCCCTTGCTCGCGCGGATGGGAAAGATGACCGCCCTGATGCAGCCGAGCAGTATATCCCTTCCTACAGCGGGTTTCACGTTGGCTTGAATATGGAGCAGGGCAAGAGCAAGGCTTGTTTCCACATGTCTTACAGTCAACCGCCCAACAAGTCAGTTGTGAAGGACATCGTGGACAAGCTGACTATCATCATCGCCACTAAGCGCTTACCCTTGCCTTCTTAGTGGGAAATCATCCCGTGTACGTCCTCATTACCCTGCTGAAGTCTGGCAGGCTCTCCATCCTCCAGAATGACAAGCAGCTGCTGGTGCACTCCAGATACGTGAACAATGTGGCCCGGATCAGGGCGTCCCACAACATCCTGGCCAATCAAAAAGATGCCAAGAGGAAGCACATGGAATGCGGCCAAAACGGATGCGAAACGACGAGCAGTGCGTGCAAGACCTGGTCACATGCGTGCATGAATTCGATTCCCTCCAGTTCGACCCGGCCTCACCCACCCTCCGCACCCTACAGTCTGCCATGGCTGCATCTGATAAGCTCGTCGCGGACTTCAACTCAGCCGGTGCTGCGGGGGGAGGAAATTGACCAGTTTCTTGCGAGAGCGGGTGATCAATAAGAATGCCTCCCTCCATGCATCTTTCCTCTGAGCAAACGAATGACGTTTGCCAAGGAACCAGGCACGAAGAAGCCCGGGAGGAACTCACGGTGAGAGCTGCTGAGATGGAGCGGACCGCAGTGATCAACTTGGTTGAGGTCAGCCAACTTGTGGACCTGCCCCAGTTGCTGGAATATCGTGTTGTTGAGGAGTGTATAGCCTTATTCAACTCCAACCGCACATACAGGGAGACGCAAAAGAGCAAGCTCATCCAGAAGCTCTCTCTACAATATGTAGACCTACAGGAACCCTATGTCGCTCTCGTCGATATGGGCATGATCTGGAGTATGGCAACTCCAACAGCAGAAGATCGGCAGACGCAAGATGACACCCCATACAAGTGGTCGGATTACGTGCACAAGGTGTCATCCATCATCCTTGCCCGCCATGGCGATACTGACCGTATCATCTATGTGAATGACCCGTACGACGCAGCATACTCGACTAAAGACACGAGCGAGACCAGCAGATGCAGGGTAAGGCACGTGTCCACAACACCTACATGGAATTGGCAGACCTTCCCCTGCCAGAGCGTTCAAACCGCTGCTGTGGAGGGTCATCAACAAGGGCCGGCTGAAAAATTGATATGCAGCTACCTGACCGACCTAGCACAGAGTGTTGATATAGAGACTATCTACTCAGTTGGCCCCCTCAGCACCAACGTGTCAACCCAGCAACCGATGCAGAACCACAACTTTGACCTGCCTGAGGCTGACATTGTCCTCTTCTCCGCTTACGCAGTTCTGCGCGAGTCAGGCTACACTGGCCCTGTTGTCATTGACGCTACTGATACAGATGCCTACGGTAAGGGTAAGAAGTCGGTGTATGACAAGGTGGCGAAGAGCCCTGTGGTGCGACGGCAGCTGTCGCGGTGCAGAGAGAGCCTTGACCTTGAGGAGGAGGTGGTCACACGACATGTCATCTACGGCGACAACAAAAGTAGCACCCTAGCTGAGGCTCGTGCCGCGAATTGGAAGAGAATGAAGAACAAATCATCCGTTTACATCCAGATGCAGAAAGCATACGCCAACACGGCCTCCGCGCCAACTACTTGGCGTATTTAATGCGCCACCCGTCCTCGAAGCACCACCCCTCGCCACTCGGACATGGCTGGGAGCTGATGGGTGGTCCCTGTCGCCCTGTCCGCCACACGCGACCTGCTCTCCCGATGCTCCTACCTGCACCAGAGCCAGCAGAAGAGAGCGGGGAGGATGACAGCGAGGATGATGATGAGGGAGATGATGATGTACAAAGGAGGAGGGAGGATTTATTTGAATAATCTTATTCAGAATGTAGTGAGGCAGAATGCTCTGATTCGGGCCGATCATATTTCTCAATGTCACATTGATTCATCAGCTACAATGTAGTAACAATGTGTAGTATAACATGAACGCATAATTGGTTACCTCTAAATGTGTTTTACTTGTTATGGTGCCATTTGGCTAAATTAAATGGCCAACAGTTACAATTTTCAGGGTAAATTTATTTTGGTTGACATGTTTTAATTGGTTTCATGTGATAACTATTCAATTTACAGTCATTCAAAAGAGCTTGTCTTAACGTATAATTAGTCCGCTTGTTATACATTCCTGAACTTTTTTACGGCAAGATATCCTTGTGGAGGTAGTTTGGTTAAGGTACAGCAATACCAAGGTAAAATGGGTTGTAACGTTAACATTTATTCACTGACCATAGTTTACAAATATTGTTTTTTCTACTTATTTACATACTGTATCAATACAAACTCCGAAAATCCACATATTCCCTTCTAGTTCAAGTTACGTTTTCGCTCGACCAGATGGCAGCTCTCTTTGATTTCTGGGTCAAAATGATGTCATAAGGTCACACTGATGTCAGAATCGGAATCCTCGTGATCGACGTACCCAAAAAGTGTCTTCATGCATGCTTCTAGGTACTCTGGTTCACATTTTACGTTTTCGATCTACCAGATGGCGGCCATCTTGGATTTATAGGTCAAAATGATGTCGTAGCGTTAAATTTATGCCAGAATCGGAATCGTCGTGGACGACTTACCCAAAAAAGTGTATTCTTACGTGAATTTTGGCGCCTTGGTTCAAACGTAAATTTTTCGAGATGGTGCCAGCGGCCATTTTGGATTTGGCCCTCTGCTGGAAAATGCCAGCATTTTTAGAGGGACCGGGAGGCTAAATATTCTTTAAATGGTCCATAGAAGTCAAATCAGTCGTCAAAACCTTAGTAGCCAGAGAATGGTCACGAAACTGCAATTCTAGACCCTACTAACTCCCAAATTGTGAGAAGATAGTTTCTAGATGAACTTGATTGTTTACGTCGTGGTGAGCGAGTAGAGTTATGATGCTATCACTCGCTTGACTTCTTGAAAGGCAACTTCCTATGATGTTTCTCAAAGCACCGTTTGGTCAATTTGCAACAATAGGTGCAGTGGTTGCAGGCTTAGAACGTTTCGCCCGCCGTGCATTTGTTTGTGCAGGACCCATTCTGTGGAACAAACTTCCCACGAACATGCGCAATAATGGCTATCTCCCGCAATTCAAGAAACAACTAAAGACATTTTTATGTTCTACGTAAAGAGTTTTTACACAACGGACATTATATTTAGCTCACTTTTAATTTTAATATTATTATTAATCTATTTTTTATTAATATTATTGCAGTATAGCTGGTGTTAGTGTTTTGTTCTTAATTTTATATGTTTAATAATCCTTTTAAAGAATATAGTCTAACCTGTAAACATGTACTTAATATAATTTATGCATAACATATTTTATATGGTTTTTATCATGCTTCACAGCGTACCAGTACTATTTATTATTATTACAATTATTTATGTTTAATCAGTATAGACTCTACGCAGACTTATTATAATGTCTAGCTATTTAGAATTACCATGTATATACACTCACGTGAACGGGACAGCCATCCCGGAATTTATGGTGTTAAAATATAGTTTTGTTATTTATTATTATTTATTTATATTATCATTATTATTTATTATTATTATTACTATTACTATTACTATTACTATTATTATTATTATTATTATTATTATTATTATTATTATTATTATTATTATTATTATTATTATTATTATTATTATTATTATTATTATTATTATTATTATTATTATTATTATGTGTATTGCCATATTTGTTTAGACACTATGCTCGGTTGTTTATTAAAAATATAATTTAGATGTCTTATGTTCTACGTAGTCCGTGTGAACTGAAACATACTTAACCCCTCTTATTTTTCTTCAGCTTAGGACACCAAAACTGGAAGTGGAAATTGCGGGTGTACAATAACTACAACATCATAGCTATTTTGGAATGGAAAGATGACATGACATGCTTGAGTGCAAGGGCCACCGACAGATAAGATGTTCAGTTTATATACACGACACTAAAAATAATATAAACAGCAACTCTACCGTGGGACCCGCTCACGACGCCTGTGAGAAGACAACGACTACGTCAGGCGAAGACAGCGCGTTACAGAAGGTATGGCAAACAAACGGAAGTTTTTATCCAAATACTGTAGATACGAAATGGTGATAGCGATATGCGAATGGGAATATAGTGGGAACATGAGTATGTTAGAAGATGACTTCGTAAGATCAATGATGAGTACTAGTCTTCGTAGACGTATTAGGACATGTATGATGGGCAGTATGGGTGCCGAAAAAACAACCTCTATTTTACTCCACTGTCACAGAGTTTAGTTCTTACATAGCGCAATGTCCACACCTCAGACCTACTCATATAGCTGTACACTTTACTTCCTGGTAGACCTGTTCTATCATAAACCATCTAAATATTTCTGGGAAGCACCCAACCATGTTAACTGCAGTTAATGGGCGAAGACTACTCGTACACAAATATATCCACTACTGTCTATAGCCATATATAATATATAAATGTATTTTATTAATTCGTACGGCTTAGTGAAATAAAGCACCTTAGGGCTAATGTACATGTCCGAAGATCGACACCGCAGCAGAACATTCGATCAATGGTTCTATTAGTCAAGAGTGCGACTCTCTCAGCACTGTCACTGCGCAATGATTTTCAGACGTTACAAGAAACAGTGGCTGTCCGAAATATCAGTTTTTAGATGCTGTGAAGCGAAATGTGAAGAAAAAGATTCATCCCCAAACCAGCAATATATTTGCATAGAAGATAGGCCAACACGGAGAAGACTCGCCTAGTGTGTATGAAACGAACACACATAGACTCAGTCGCGACTGCCGCCGAAGTGAAAGAGAGAGAGAGAGAGAGAGAGAGAGAGAGAGAGAGAGAGAGAGAGAGAGAGAGAGAGAGAGAGAGAGAGAGAGAGAGAGAGAGAGAGAGGAGAGAGAGAGAGAGAGAGAGAGAGAGGAGAGAGAGAGAGAGAGAGAGAGAGGGAGAGAGAGAGGAGAGAGAGAGAGAGAGAGAGAGAGGAGAGAGAGAGAGGGAGGAGAGAGAGAGAGAGAGAGAGAGAGAGAGGAGAGAGAGAGAGAGAGAGAGAGGGAGAGAGAGAGAGGGAGAGGAGAGAGAGAGAGAGAGGGAGAGGAGAGGGAGAGGGAGAGGGAGAGGGAGAGGGAGAGGGAGAGGGAGAGGGAGAGGGAGAGGGAGAGAGGGAGAGAGAGAGAGAGAGAGAGAGAGAGAGAGAGAGAGAGAGAGAGAGAGGAGAGGGAGAGAGAGAGAGAGAGAGAGAGAGAGGAGAGAGAGAGAGAGGAGAGAGAGAGAGAGGAGAGAGAGAGAGAGAGAGGAGAGGAGAGAGGGAGAGGGAGAGGGAGAGGGAGAGGGAGAGGGAGAGGGAGAGGGAGAGAGAGAGGAGAGAGAGACAGAGAGAGAGAGAGAGAGAGAGAGAGAGAGAGGGAGAGAGAGAGAGAGAGAGAGAGAGAGAGAGAGAGAGAGAGAGAGAGAGAGAGAGAATATGAAATCGACGAGCGTCTCAACCTTCGTTCACATGTCGACGAAGACACAGACACGTACTAATTCATTTCCTGCACAGTTTGGGGATTGGTCGTCGTTCACACAGTCCAGAACAACAAATATCGGATTTATTTTGAGTACGCATATATTAAGTGAGGGATATTTTGAATTGAGGAGTTTCATTGTAGCAGTGTCAATGACAAGTTAAGACGATTTAATTTGTTGTAATATCGGCGATGTATCGTTTTAACAAACAGTACATTTGACATTGCGTATTTGGATTTCATGTCTATATTCGGTTAAACGCGCCATTGTTTCACAGTTATTCTTTTTAATAACGACGAAGACAAATGAACAAATTAATTTCGAACACCAACTATTCTTAACGCTGAACAGGTTCTTTCAATTGTAAGTGGTACGACAATTCGTAAGCACATTTATATGTAAATCCTTGTGCTTGTTTAATAATAATAATAATAATAATGATAATCATAATATGCTACACATAGCTGTAAACTGTCCAACTTTGTGTGTGTGTTTTATCAATTGTACACTATATTTCATTGCCAATGTCGGATCCATGTTCTATCGTAATCACATGGAATTTTTTTTTACTTTCGCGTCAAATACAAAAATACAATTTAAACATAATAGCAGTAGTTTTTACTTGAATAGGACACATAGATTCTTCTATACGTTAATGTTAAAGTTATTTTGATTGTTTCTCTGAGGTGATACGTAACATAATGTGATCTAGATTGTCAGCAGTATCAGAAAAATGACACTTGATCATGTGAACAAGGGTGAGACATGGCGACTTGGCCTACTGAGTCTGGCGTCGTCACCAACAGATGCATG
>JAODUO010000480.1:0-7500 GCA_025642075.2 Ridgeia piscesae
CAACATCTCCCTTAATTACGAGGGGAAAACATCTGTCTAATTACTAGAGCTGGTCCCAACATATCCCGTCTAATAACTAGAGCTGGACCCAACATCTCCCGTCTAATTATTACAGCTAGACCCAACATCTCCCGTCTAGTGTTAGAGCTGGACCCAACATATCCCGTCTAATTATTAGAGCTAGACCCAACATATCCCGTCTAATTACTAGAGCTGGACCCAACATCTCCCGTCTAATTACTAGAGCTGGACACAACATCTCCAGTCTAATTACTAAAGCTGGACCCAACATCTCCCGTTTAATTATTAGAGCTGGACACAACATCTCCCATCTAATTACTAGAACTGGACACAACATCTCCCGTCTAATTACTAGAGCTGGACACAACATCTCACATCTAATTACTAGAACTGGACACAACATCTCCCGTCTAATTACTAGAGCTGGACAAAACATCTCACGTATAATTACTAGAGCTGGACACATCATCTCCCGTCTAATTACTAGAGCTGTACACAACATCTCCCGTGTAACGTTCATCGCCTAATTCGTCCTCCAAGTGAGTCGACTGTGTAATCATCTCACGTTGTTTAGACAGCCACCAGTTAATGGGTTCAACGTTGATAGTAGTTGATGTAGGAAAGGCGGGAGCACATGACTGGGTGGGGAGCGGAAGGAAAGGGTGAGAGAGCCTGCTCATTCGGCACAGATAAACAAATAGTCCCGAACATAGTATATACTCGATTATATAAAGCCAATACATACAGCAGAATGCAAAACTGCATAAGCAACACAAGAATAATATGTGCGTGTAATATATACGCGCGGTATCGAATATCGCAGATCCCGTTCTATCATACAAACACATTGACAAATCTGCGACGCAAAATGTATGCGTTAATTTCATTAGGTGAGTTGATATAGTTTATTTTCACGTACAAAGTTTTCACGAAACGTATCTATTTTGGTTTTGACTTGAAACTCTGACCGTTTACCACCAGAATAGAATAAGTAAAATCTTCATTGTTTTGTTTAATACCTCGATATTGGCGCGTTTATATCGACTGGTGACGTCTAGAACGATTGCGTTACTTTACTTAGCCAATGTAAACTGCTCCGCGTATGTCCGACTGTGTCCCACCTGGTGGGGTTCTACCTAGGCGGTCATTCCGCTTTTCTGCCTCACAACTGATCTATCAAGACAAACGGTCTAGGCGCACACTTTTTGAAGAGACAGCTTTATCACAGTAGCTCACGAAGTTTTGCCGACGCCTCTTCCGTTTGCAACGGGTCGTTCCGCTCCGCTGTTTCACATTTGATCTATTATACTAAAAATCGCACTGTACAGGGATAACATATTGAATATTTGTTATTACGGGGTTATGTGTGTGTGTGTGTGTGTGTGTGTGTGTGTGTGTGTGTGTGTGTGTGTGTGTGTGTGTGTGTGTGTGTGTGTGTGTGTGTGTGTGTGTGTGTGTGTGTGTGTGTGTGTTGTGTGTGTGTGTGTGTGTGTGTGTAGGTGTGATATGTGTGCGTGTGCGTGTGTGTGTGTGCGTGCGTGCGTGCGTGTGTGTTTGTGTGCGTGTGTGTGTGTGTGTGCGTGTATGTATGTGTGTGTGTGTGTGCGTGTGTGTGTGCGTGCGTGCGTGTGTGTATGTGTGTGCGTGTGTAAGTGTGTGCGTGCGTGCGTGTGTCTGTGTGCGTGCGTGTGTATATGTGTCTGTGCGTGCGTGCGTGTGTGTGTAATGTAAACGTACTTAATGATAATCCTGATGAAAACATATTTCTGTCAGCGACCGCGACTGTATGCACATAACCCCGTAATAACAAATATTCATTGTTTTTTTCCTGTATAGTGTTGCTTTTAGTGTAATAGATTAAATATGGAACAGCGGAGCGGAGCGGAACGACCCGTTGCAAAGGGAAGTGGCGTCGACAAAACTTCATAAACACTGTGATAAAGCTGTTGTGTTCACAAAAAATGTGCCGTGGTTGTTAGACTGTTACTTTTGATAGATCAGTTATGAGGCAGCGGAGCGGAATGACCGCCTAGGTTAAACCCCAACGGGGGGACACTGACGGACATATGCGGAGCAATTTCACTGGCTAAATAATGTAATCGTTCTAGACGACACAATTCGATGTAAACGCGTCAGTGTCAAGTTATTAAACAAACCAATGACGATTTTACTTATTTTATCCTGGTGTTAAACTGACAGTGATTCCAGTCAAAATCACAAAAGATAAAAGGTAGCTTTACAAAATAAGGTGAGGTCTATGTCATCTTAATGAGAGCAGATAATACGTAGTAATCTTCATAATAAGCATTTACCTTTTCCTACTCATCATCCAGGTAAAAACAAACGCCCACAACATCTTCATGGACTCCACGCTTTTCCTTTATATCGCCATCCTTTCATCCTCCAAATCATTCTCTCCAGTATTCTCCATCTCGACAACCCCCTCGTCTTCCGCCTAAGCCTCTTCTGTGTTGGTGTATGAATTGCAGCAGCCGTCTTCGCCAGTGCAGTTGTTGTATGATATGCACAAAAGATATTATTTGTCGCAGCCACATACTTCAATGCTGCATTTCTTGCCCTGCACTCTACACTCACAGTGAATCACATCACACAGGTATGGTGGACCTAGGTCAGCCTAAGCAATAGCAGAAGCTTGGACGCCATCCTAATTCACCTAGCCGAACTGAGTGATACGGGCTGACTCGTGAGGTGAGGCTTGCTGGTCTACTGCTCTCCACTGCACGACCTGCAGAGGGAGCACAGCATGTGCAGGTCGGTAATCAGCAGCAGCGACCCGTGGCGCGCGACGATGATTACGACACACCCATTGCCCAGTTGACAACGTGCACTCTTGCGAGGCAATTGATGAGCAAATAGTGTTTATAAAGCTAGACGGACGTCATCGTGTACCACTCACCAAGACTCGTCCACGAAACACCAGTTGTCGACCACGAGCAACGATGCAGCCCGCATATGTCCAGATGTTGCTTCTAATCAGTGTGTTCATTAGTGGTACCCTTATTGATCTTGTCAAAGGAACCGTGTCTGGTGACGGGCTGTGCACTTATAGCTTTCGCGACGTTTGTGTCAGCCAGCGTCTACCCGAATTAAAGAAACTGAGAGTCACAGTAGACAATCAACAGGCGCAGATGACATTGCTCCTCAATGACGTGGCTGGTATGAGAGCGACCATTAAACAACAACAAAGAACCATCGACGAAATGAAACACAAAATCGGTGAGACCATTCGCTTAACAATACATTGAGCACGGGAAAATGCTATTATATAATTTGATGTTGTACACATCTAAATATATATATATATATATATATATATATATATATATATATATATATATATAATATAAAGGTGTGTGTGTGTGGGTGTGTGTGTGTGTGTGTGTATGTGCGTGATTGTGAAATGTGAACTCTCGTGGATTGGCTAATACATTTCATTTAACTGTCGGAAATACGTAATATACCCAGACACATGGTAATATCAATATTTATTTGCACCCCGAATATACATTTTTTATTTTCAGGGACAGTTTCTTGGAAATGTTATGATCCATATCTGGCACAGCACTGCGTTTTAAACAACATCTATCGAAAAACATGTCGTTGCTTTTTTATCCATATCCGCTGCCAAAACCATTCCAACAGCTCTAGTAAGCAGCAGACTTGACTATTGCAATTCCTTCGTTTACAGTACTGCAAACAAGGATCTAGCAACACTTCTATATGATCAACATTGAATGGCTAGGGTAGTCAAGCATTCTCCTCGTTTTCAAGCTCAATGCGCTTCTGAGATCATTGCAATGGCTCCCTGTGCACTATCGCATTGTTTTTAAGATCTGTGCATTAGCCTATCCAGCCCCCTAATCAACACAACCAGCATAGTTATATTCGATGCTCGTTCCAGCAAGAAATTCCAGACAGCTACGATAAATCAGTAGTAACCCTCTTTACATTCATCGGGTGAAAACGAGAGCTGGAACCCGAGCTTTCCTGTTGCAGCACCAGCTCTGTGAAATTCGTGACCTACCAGTGTTAAATTAACAGTAAATATAGTTTAATTCTGCCGGCGTCTAAAACCCTATCTCTTTTAAGTTGCCTATCATCCTTAGATTCCTAGCACCTCCACCCATCCGCGACAACTCGCGCATTTATATACGATTATGAGATAGGTTAATCTCTTGGTTTTGTCACTCCACTGAGCTCGATTTTCGAGGATATTGGTGTGGGGGTCGGTCACATTTGATTTGTGGGTGACCTAGTGGCGTGTTGACCCCCACCAATTTGGTGTCAATCGTAAATAATGTGTAATTATATTGTTGGTGTTGGTTGTACATATGTATAATGCATGTAGGTGTTGATTTCCAATGCCTTTGAAGCCGGCATGTTTGCTGATACTATACTTATGTAACTGTTGTTTATAATAATGTGTACATATTAAAGTCATTCAGTTGGCCAATTTCAATCAAACTTGGTCTTGCATTATTGCTTTGCATAGGAGGGTGTATGTGACGGCAGTTATACATACATACATATATATATATATATATATATATATATATATATATATATATATATGTATATATGTTATATTATTATATGTATGTATGCCTGCATGTATGTATGTATGGATATATGTATGTATGTATGTATGTATGTATGTATGTATGTATGTATGTATGTATGTATGTATGTATGTATGTATGTATGTATGTATGTATGTATGTATGTATGTATGTATGTATGTATGTATGTATGTATATATGTATGTATGTATGTATGTATGTATGTATGTATGTATGTATGTATGTATGTATGTATGTATGTATGTATGTATATATGTATGTATGTATGTATGTATGTATGTATGTATGCATGTATGTATGTATGTATGTATGTATGTATGTATGTATGTATGTATGTATGTATGTATGTATGTATGTATGTATGTGTACATGTATGTATGCATATATGTATGTATGTATGTAAATAAATGTATGTATGTATGTATGTATGTATGTATGTATGTATGTACGTATATATATATATATATATATATATATATATATATATATATATGTACGTATGTATGTATGTAAGTATGTATGTGTATATATGTGTGCATGTATGTTTATATGAATATATATGTATATGTATATATGTATGTATATATGGATGCATGTATGTGATGTACGTGATGTACGTGATGTGCGTGATGTATGTGATGTGTGTGATGTGTGTGATGTGTGTGATGTGTGTGATGTGTGTGATGTGTGTGACGTGTGTGACGTGTGTGACGTGTGTAATGTGTATGATGTGTGTGTGTGTGATGCATGTGATGTGTGTGATGTATGTGACGTATGTGACGTATGTGACTTATGTGACGCATGTGACGCATGTGATGCATGTGATGCATGTGATGCAGGTGATGCATGTGATGTTTGTGTGTATGTATGTATGTATGTATATATGTATGTATATGTGTATGTATGTATGTGCGTATGTATATGTACGTATGTGTGTATGTAAGCATGTATGTGTATATATATGAATGAATGTATGTATGTATGTATGTATGTATGTATGTATGTATGTATGTATGTATGTATGTATGTATGTATGTATGTATGTATGTATGTATGTATGTATGTATGTATGTATGTATGTATGTATGTATGTATGTATGTATGTATGTAGGTATGTATGTATGTATGTATGTATGTATTTATGTATTTATGTATGTATGTATGTATGTATGTATGTATGTATGTATGTATTTATGTATTTATGTATGTATGTATGTATTTATGTATTTATGTATGTATGTATGTATGTATGTATGTATGTATGTATGTATGTATGTATGTATGAATGTATGTATGTATGTATGTATGTATGTATGTATGTATGTATGTATGTATGTATGTATGTATGTATGTATGTATGTATGTATGTATGTATGTATGTATGTATGTATGTATGTATGTATGTATGTATGTATGTATGTATGTATGTATGTATGTATGTATGTATGTATGTATGTATGTATGTATGTATGTATGTATGTATGTATGTATGTATGCCTCGAGCCAATAACATTAGCTAACATTGTCAAGTTGCTTCTGGGGATCAGCCGATATTTAACATGTTTTCTGGGACAAACAAACAGAGAACGCCAAGCACTGCTGTTTTATGTGTAGGTCTGGTAGTACTTGGTAGTATGCTGAATATGTACAAGGTAGCTTATCTGCGTATGCCGCCATGCTAAGATGACAAAGTCTGCTGTGCAGTCAACAAGCATCGGCGTTCGACTTCAACATGGTATACATTATTCTGTTAATCTGCGTCGCGTGCTTGAACGCGTTACAAACCCAGCTCAATCAAATATCGAAGAACGTGACCGCTGTTCATACTACGAATGACGGTCTAGCCACAGACAACAAACAGCTAGATAGTGATAATAGGAATCTTGCCAATGATGCGGAAACATTGCAGGAAAACTCGGCATCCATTAGTAGAGGCAAGAACATTGTTGTGTTTAAGTTGAGACTGATGTGGTTTATAACATGCGATGATATAGCAGACAGTTTAGAAGAAATAATGTAATGTTCCAGCGTTTTCCAGAGGAATATTTTGAAACATTCCCCTCCATTTACACAACATAACGCTCCGCTTGCTAATCAATAATAAAAGTATCATCGTAATTCCTGCTAGCGAGCGAATTATCTCTTTGTTGTAGGTCATTAACCTTTTTATACATTGATTGACATATGACAGTGGTTATAGTCTCTGCATAGTCTTTGCGGCGTGGAACAATGTAGTACTTTGCGATATGATACGTTCCGCGATACATTGGTCACAATGGGATACGCATCGCGATACAGAGATCACAATAGGATACGTATTTCGATACAGAGGTCACAATAGGATACCTGTCCCGATATAGACTGCATCCTCCCACATATCCATGAGGACCAAATTGTATATTCGCATTAAAAACAGAATAGCGTGCATGGATGTTACATACATTATAATTAGATAGTGTACACGTACTACATGTTACTGGTCGACAAGGTACAGACACACGACATCTGTGGCATGCTCTGGACATTTATTGCTTCGCAAAAGTTGCGCGAATACTGGTTTGCCTAATTCTATCGTGTCACGATAAGGATGTTGTGTATCGTGTGTATCATGGTTCGAGTATCGTGATGCACCGGCCCACCTGTGTATCGTTCCGGCCCTAATTTTCAACAAGTCTTTTCTGATATTATATGGGGATAATACAGCACTTAATAAGTAATACTTACGCCTCAAATACTGATTGATGATTTGCATTTGTATTGATGCTTATTTAAATACGATATGTGAATGACTCATCAGTAATTTTTGGCTACCTATAATATTATACATATGCCAGACTGTAAAGAGTAAACTAATTTCTCGAAGTCTTCTAGGGAATCG
>JAODUO010000480.1:15000-17500 GCA_025642075.2 Ridgeia piscesae
CCCAGACGCAATCGCAGCTGGCGTTATTTCGGTGGTCTAATAGATGTTGTCGCAAACCAGTAATAAGAAACACAAAAGTGAACAGGGCTATATTTTATTTTAATTTTTCAATTATATTGTAGTTTTTAAACTCTACAGTACATTTTTGAGAATGCCAGAGACAAAACGTTGACCGTCGGAAAACATATTTAACAAGGAACCATCTTGCTTCTCGTGGATTTCAGTTCCGCCTTCGATACGATCAACCATAACATCTTGATTAGGCGGTTACGTTTGCGTTACGGTTTTGTTGGCAAAGCATTGGACTGGATGATATCTTATCTGAAAGAGAGGACACAGCGAGTAGTAATCGGTGACCAGTCGTCGAGTACAACTACTCTAACGACAGGTGTCCCGCAAGGCTCTGTCCTTGGGCCACAGCTCTTTTCATTATACGTTCAACCTATCGGTGACATCATACGAGCCCATGGACTATTCTTCCATCAATATGCCGATGATATACAGGTATATACTCATTTTGACTTGATCCATTCTGCATTAGTGGCTGCAGTCAAGCAAATGGAAGATTGTTTAGATGAGGTAAAGGTCTGGATGGCACGAAATTCTATGTTCATGAACGATGGCAAGACACAATATCTTCCGATTGTGCCTAAGTCTGCAGATGCAATCGTGGATAAAAGTGTGATTCGCTTTGGTGAGGCTACAATTACGGCTTCGCGTTGTGTTCAGTGTCTTGGTGTTTGCATTGATAGGCACCTTGACATGAAGAAGCAAGTATCGCAAACTATCAGTGCTTGTTCTTTCTACCTGCGAAACATTAATCAAATTAGCCGCTTTCTCCCCAGACCGACAAAGGAACGCGTTGTCAATGCCATTATCACATCACGGCTTGACTACTGTAACGCGCTCTTATACGGTACGTCTGCAGTTAACATCGCCCGTCTACAGCGAATAAAAAAACACGGCTGCCAGGTTGATTATGCGTAGCCCGCGTGGCGACAGTGCCACACCCTTGCTACGCGAACTCCACTGGCTGCCCATTGTGTGCAGAGTTGATTTCAAGCTACTTGTATTCACTAACAAAGCCATGCACAACGACGCGCCAGTGTATTTATGTGAACTCGTGTGCCCGTATCAACCGACAAGAACACTGCGCTATGCGAACAATAACATGTTACAAGTGAAGCGTACCCGTACCAAAGCTGGTGACTGCTCGTTCGCTATCGCTGTTGCGTCCCTATGGAACAATTTACCAACGGTCATTAAGACTTGTGACAATCTGACCAGCTACAAACGTCTACTGAAGACAAATTTTTTTCGTATCGCATATTAGTGTAATTCGACATGAACATTATTATTTTTTACTAGATTATTTGGTAATATTATCAATACATAATTCTACACTAATTTATTGGCATTATTGTTACGTAATTATTATGATTATTATTATTTTACAGTTTTAAACTATACAAAACTAGTTATTACTAATAATAATTATATCTATACCGTCATTTATCAGTCTCATTGCAATGTAATTATACACTAGACCGGTTATTATGTGGTTTTATAACTAATACGTAATTTATTTATATATTTAAAAGTGCTACGCTATTTAATATCGTACTAATTTTATTTATTTATATACCTATACATATTTTTAACATTTATTTTAAAACACTAATATTTGTCTTATTGTATGCATATATCTTGTTACGTCTTTTAAATTGTAATATGTTGTGAAGCGCCACGAACGATTATGGATGTGGCGCTATACCAAATAAATTTATTATTATTAAACGTCGAATGTTTATAAGAATCCCGACGCTGTCACTCAAATCACCGCGAGTGACACCGACCCTTTGACCTTTACCAACTGGGAGCCGTGCACCTGGCTGGGTGTGGCGTTATAGGGCCTGCAAGTGGGTCACGATACATGGCGTGACTCCGCGCGACTGGAGCTTATTGGGGACTATGCGAGACTAATTGGGGACTGGACACAAGAATAATATTCTAACGATGGATGATAGTTGTAGCATCCGACTGATGAATACTAGGAAAATCAGTTCATAAATATCTTGTGTTAAATGTCCGATTTAATATTGAGTTTATCACACTATCATAGACACATAGCGATTTACGTTGTGCAGATAATAGACACGATGTTAGGCCGTATGTGTCTTTTACGGAATTTGCGTTTTACATTGCTATACGTTGTGGTTTCGATAAGCACTTATATCTGACAAGTTGTCTAAATGCACATAATCATAACACATGTATACGTTTGGCCCAAACAGGTTGTACTGCGCGAAAACTGGCACTTCATTATTAGACAAGATCGCCAAACACAAGTACTTGCCGTTATTGCCATGGCAACCACCATAATAATCGATTAAAAGTCATGATTTCCGTGATCATTGTCACCGGCAAAGTGTTCCACTGCTTCTGCTTGTAATAATCCTTCGGACAATATAACTGAAATACGCTATTTCGGGACAGTTCG
>JAODUO010000480.1:25000-32500 GCA_025642075.2 Ridgeia piscesae
TCATGTTTACGTATGAACGTTACTATATAAGCTACTGTACACATATCAGTGTTGGTATATCCGTTCAAAGGCTCTTATCTGGGCTGATCCAAAGAAAGCTTTGCAAAAGGGAAACTTAACTACTGATACGGGCTGGTTCTATGTGGAGTCTTTGGTGCCTTTCATATATACATGTGGATTTACTGCAACACAGCGTATTCAGATCCGTAGCCAGGGGTTTTCTGCTAAAAGAACCATCGATGGTCACTGAACATGCACAGTGAAATCAGTGCACGAGTCACATCCATGCAAAGGCAGTACATCCCAAAAATCCGAGTTTCGGTGTGATCCATTTTTTAACCTCATCCTAGTAAAATGTTACAATAAATGCCCCATAAATATATCATTGTACAAATGATATATTCACTTAGTCCTGTCACTGGCTACGGAACCCATTCGGTGGCGTTGCCGTTCTTCGGAAGGTAAAACAGCAGCACCTTATCCAACGTTGGCCCGATATCAAAGGTGTTCACCGAATGTCGACCAGATTTCTTAACGCAGATCCCATTCAAAAGACCATCCCCCATGCTCTTGCGTTATCGTTCTATCTGGACAACTTTTTGTTGGCAACTTGTCAAAACAGGTAATACTGAAATGCAACCAACCACACACTGGCTTGTCACAACACATATCTGTCCGGACACTGTGCATTAATAGGAACATCAATGTGTGCCGACAAAGAACGATGATCGTCAGACAACAAAAGCCAACTAACCACACTTGTTCCGGCTCACATGTGTCTGAGAGACACACGCAACATTAGTATTATCAATTGCCAATTAGACTAGCATTAGAAAATATAATTCTATGTTCAACCACGAAAGCGTGGCGGAAGCCTACGCCAGAACTATGTGCCAACATTGCACCAAGGTATAACAAAGAAGTGTATTGGCGATTCGACATTTGGCGCAGCAGCATCACGACTATGGATTGAATTACATGTGACCATTCGTGCATCTGTAACATTATCTATGTTTAGAACGAGTTATCTTTTTATTAGCCATTTCAATTAATATATATTTTTATTAGCCATTTCAATTAATTCAAATTGTTTTGAAACAATGCTTTAGAGTTTTTTGGTGTCATACACGTTTTAATCAGTGCTTGTATTTTAGATTAATGTGTAGATAATTTACATACACCGATTTAGTAAAGGTTTTAATTTTATATTAATTTATATAATTTACATACAAAAGTTTAATACTATACATATTTAAAATAGTGTTTAATTGATTTAAAATTTATTTATATAGTTTACATACAAAGGTTTACTAGTGTACATCTTATAACCATAATGTATTTGATTTATATTAATGTATATAATTTTCTTTTATATTTATTAATACATTTATTATATTTATTGTACAGCGCATCGATCTACCGATAAATATATTTGTACAATCATGTATACATATTCATGTACAGCGCCTCCTAATTTATATTATCTAGATTTAAGGCGTTTTATAAATGTTCTTCTTCTTATTATTATTATAAACAAATTAGTTAATAAAATTGAAACTGCACAATTCTCACAAATAAAGTTCGTTTAAATTATTTGGTGGAATACGTTCTACAATGTGAAGTTTTATATGCTCTTAGAGAACATAAACAACTACAGTTTCTGATTTCTCGCTTAGACTGTTACTTCGATGCACGCCATTAGTTGTTGTAGCGTGCTTTGACATGTTGATCCGTAATCTTCGAACTTTCACATACACGGAACTTCCACTCCTAATTGAATGTGAGATATATGGATGTTAGTCTGTTAGTGTGTAGGTTTATGTTATTGTGTTCGTGCGTGCGTGCGTGCGTGTATGTGTGAGTGTGTGTTTTGGTATGAGGATGAGCATGAGCTGATGTATTGGTATATTGATGGGTGGGTGTATTGGACTTCGGTGTGCGGATGTGTCAGTGCGTTGATGCGGGGGCTTGTCGGTGGGTGTTTGTATTGGTGAGTTGGTGTAATTGGCTGTGTGTTTGTAAAACGGATTGGTGGTGTGGTCAGTGGGTGTGTTGGTGTGAGGGTGACTCCTTGTCAATTAATCACCGCTGGTGTAACAGCTTTTTTATCTAACGCATCGAGATGCTTAGTTTCATTTACAACAAGTAATTCACATATGTTACATATATAATCTATATTTGCAAATACAATTCGCTATATACAAATACATTGTCTAATCACCTTCTTATTTCGCAAATATGCGTCAGTTTCGTTTTTGTCTAAATCAACGTTTCATATTTGTTATCAGGAACCCACGACATGAAAGGAACCAAAAGCAGCACCAAGCGTGGCGCTTTATCTTGTGAGTTAAACAATTCATGACTATACAATACTTTACCAGATTTAACAATATTTAACAAGACTGCCATGCGAAGATTGATCACCAGATGGCAAGTGGGCAAGACATCCTTTACTTCGGTTTATCGAGAGTTCAACCTTATTTTTGTCTACTTTGTAGTTTATATATACCCACGTTGCTAGGTAGATATTACGTTTCACCTATTAAGATCCCCCTGTGAGAAAGGATCATTTCTTTTATATGTTATATATATATATATATATATATATATATATATATATATATATATATACAACACAATACAATGTACACTCAGTAATCTACTTTTCTGTTGTGTTGAAAACTATTTGTAAGTGTGTTGTGTAATTAATCTTTGACTTTCTTTTAGATGGTCTTGCATATGTCTGCGTACTTCATTAGTTGTTTATCGTCGCTGTTTCCCACCATTGGTCGTCTTTTCATCGTCAGGGCTCGTCTTAATGACGATGTCTTCGATTTCAGTTGTTTGTTGATTGCCGTAGCTAGTCTTGTCGCGCTTTGTTGGATCATGTCCGTGATGCTTTCACTCATTGTGTCTATGACATCTAGTTCTCGTGGTGCCTCGAATCGGTTTCTCATTTCGAGTTGGAATTGATCTTGTTGATCCTATTTGTGTGGTATCTATTCTTGGTGGCCCCTCGGTCAGTATTACTTTCTTTCCACCTCTACGTCCAGTTTGATGTTGCTCACGACCGTTTTTGTGGTAATTTCCAATGTTGACTTTCTTGAAGACTGTTACGTCTGTTAGGCTGTAGTCAATTTCAATCTTCGTTACACCGCTTGGGCTTTTTCACGTCCACCTCGTCGCTTTCTTCTGAAACATGGTATTCATGATTTTGTAATTTTTTGATGTTGTCCATTCTACCAAGGTGTCGCCTGTGTCGTTTCTCATATCGAGCCCATTAGTTCGACTGATAAACCGGAGAGCTCTCTTAATTAAGATTTCTCAGTTTTATTAATCATACAAATAGTAGTGTCGTCAATCTGAATGTTGTACACGATCGCGACATTTATAAAGCCATTTCAACAATCGTCTCTCGTGTTGCTGTAGACAATGTAATGTTCTAGAATACAGATTGTTTTTGCGCTTCGCACTACGTCGTGCGCGGGACAAATAATAGATTCTGTTCACTGGAGCGCAGCGGTCAAATCGGCCGGTTTTTGTTTACACACTGTTCGATGTACTCAAGTGTTCGGCGTTTAACAAAAAGGATCTTGTAATCTACTCGCACGCTAGTCAGTTCAGCGGGGTTAGCGTGGTACCGAGAACCAAGTGTGGCTGTTATTAATAGGTACTTGTTTTCTATAGCTGGTTATGTTCGATATATAATATGTCGATTTTTGGAGTGATAGCAATATTCGATCTTTCTTCCTAGGTTTCACGTGGTGTTTCAAGCACAGGAAACTCGTAAAAGTAGTAAGTATATGTATACACTAGTTGTAAGTACATGCATATGTATATATATATATATATATATATATATATATATATATATGCATGTAAGTAGGTATTTGTACGTAGATATCTAAATAGGCTCTTTTGTATATATTTCAAGACGTGTAATTCACTATCCATATCAGAAGTTGCTTGCGAAACAAACGTGTTTCCTTGTAATAAGAAGAAAGAAAATTCCTTAATAGTAATCCTGTGCTAAAACTAAAGGAAAACATAGTTATGTACATTATACTTGTATATATGATGTGCATTGTGTAATTATATGTTTACTTTCGTTGTGTCTACTCCAAGGTTTTTCCTTTCCTGAAACTGTTGATCAAATTTGAAATATGATTTTCTGGCGAGCAGGGTGCAAGTGTCATGATAAAAATAGCCTACCACAGTTGAAACGTTGGTGTGATTTTCGTTTGCTTAGAAATAAATAACAATTAGTTTAGTATATTATTATTATTATTACTATGCTACTCCATTATGCGGTGTATATTCCTATATCCACAAGGCGGCCGACAAAATGCCGGATATTGAGCTGAACACTGATGCTGATGGTGACGATGGTGTTGACAAGGTGTCAATGGCCGGTTCTGCCATCAAAGGCGTATGGAACTGCATGAAATGTTGTGGTGAGGATAACGAAGATAACGAAGACTCGTAGAAAAGAAAAGGTACTCGTCCTTACTGAAAAACCTGTTGTATGAATAGCGTAATTTATTTTGTAACTAACATAAAATGGGATAAATACAAATACCATATATATATATATATATATATATATATATATATATATATATATATATATATATATATATATATATATAACACGATTTACCGTCATGTCGAAATTCTATAAAAACAAAGTGACTAAATTTATGCCCGCTTAATGATATGTATATGTTGTAAAAAGATACATTATTTTAATATTCTTAATAGTATTGTTTTGCTCACATTTACTAGGAAGATAAACACCCCTTGAATGGAAGAGTCTGAACTTGAAAACAATACAATGATTGGCCTTAACGAAGCACCCAGCGCAATTTCTGGTGGTCTTCTGTTGGACTGCACGAAACCGTAATTTTGTTTGGTGTGATTACACGTTTTCATAAATGCCAGAAATATATGGTTATACATTTGGTGTGAATTATGTGTGTTTCTACTTCAAAAGGATATGTCACACAAGGAACGTATTCTCATTTACTGAAGTCGAGATTGAGGCACCGATATTAAAACCAGCATAAGTTGGTATAGTTTGAGTAAATAAATAACAAACTGACAAAATAGTAATAAACAAGTAAGCAGTAACAAATTTAAGCACCGCTTTTCGCGGCAGTAGATTATAGCACTAACGTTATATTCGATGACATGTGGTGAGCTGGTTTTTCAGCTAGTAATTTGTACAAAACAAAAACAATTTAGGAAAATGTACTCATGATGTTTTTGATCTTGGTGCTTCAATTATTAATTAAAATCTCGACAACATCAAATATTGCGCGACATGTGCGCCAGTTTGTCAAAGTCGTGCAACACCACCGTCAATTCTGACCCGGAACAAAACTCAACCGCTGTAGAGATGGCGAAATGCTGCAACGAGCTCTCGCATGCATTCACATGACGTTATCATTACTACCGCTGAACGCGTAGAATCGTAGACTGTTTAACAACGTATCTCTGGCATTGATCAAGAAGATTGTCGATTTCAGAAGAATTGATGTTACCACAACATTGTATTCAAGAACAACACTGTTATTTTAATTATTTCAGAACTGGTGTCGTTTAATGCTCACTATGATAGGCCCAGGTGTGTATGTGCGTGCTTTCCTTTGATTCACTACAACAACTATTCATACTATTTATATTATATATATATATATATATATATATTTGTGTGTGTGTGTGTTTTGAACAAGTTGTATACACTGAATACACACTGTATGAACTAATACATTTGCCTTATTAAGCGACTTGGAGTTTTGTGTCATTGAAATATGTAGCACCGTGATTCTACAAAATAAGTCATTATTTGAAATAACCAGTTTTGTTATGTTCAATATTGACCCCGAAACAGTTACTTATAACTATGGGAACCGACGGCATATATATATATATATATATATATATATATATATATATATATATATATATATCTATATATATATATATATATATTTTGTATATATATTTATATATATATGTGTGTGTATTTTGTGTATGTGTGTGTGTGTGTGTGTGTGTGTGTGTGTGTGTGTGTGTGTTTGTTGTGTGTGATGTGTGTGTGTGTGTGTGTGTGTGTATGTGTGTGTGTGTGTATATTTGTATATGCACGTGCGTATGAGTGCGTGCGTATATTCCTGTTTTGTTTCTGTTTAATAACAATTGTGATTCTCTCGCACTTACATAATACAGTTAATTTAGATAACATCTGTCACGTCTGCGTATGTTGTGAGTACCAGTCACTGCCCAGTGGTAATTTATCGAGTCTTGCAGAACACTTTGCCTTCAAAGGAAAGAAACGCCAACATCAATTAGTTTTCGAACAGCGTCTGTTACTAGTACGAGCAGACAGGCAGATCACTGCAGCTGATACTATACAACTTGCTGAAGCAACTGTTAATTACAACGACACAAAAAGTCGGCAGTGCGGTGGAGTTGCCGACTGAGACTATTGTGACCGAGAGTATTAAATAACGCACCTGCAGCACTATGTCTGCCAATCCTGTGTAGCTCTCCACAGTAACATCATTCACTACCACCCGACACACCAGCGGTGCCTAGCGTTATTGTTACTGGGTACGTCGAAGAGCAATCAATCAAAAGTTGCTGGCATTCTTGCAAATCAACCAATCCCAAATATTTTGTTGTCATTTGATAGCGTATTTCCAGTTTATGTAACATACAAATTGTTTCCCAATAACCATTTCTACTACTATCCGTGGAGGGACGAATAATCGTGTCATTGTCTGTGTCCTAAACTCTTCCGAACTATATCAACATCGGTGATACATTAAACCCATCAACTGGTCGCGGTGCTAATTTCCAAGTGGGACTGGATTCAGTTATCCGTATGTCATCAAGTCTTGCTCTCAAGCTATAAGCTATTTCAATATATACTATTCATTTCGCGAACGCCGGCGCAACTCTCTGTCTAGAAGTTGGCGCGAAGTTACACTCTAATGAGGACGTCACAAAAAGGTAATTGATGACAGGGAATATGATGTCTTTGGTAACATATTGTCTAAGGTTTTATTTGAGATGGCTCTTAGTGTAGAACTGTGTGTCACATTAACTACTCCGGACTAAGTCACAGTCACAGTCACAGTCACAGTCACAGTCACAGTCACAGTCACAGTCACAGTCACAGTCACAGTCACAGTCACAGTCACAGTCACAGTCACAGTCACAGTCACAGTCACAGTCACAGTCACAGTCACAGTCACAGTCACAGTCACAGTCACAGTCACAGTCACAGTCACAGTCACAGTCACAGTCACAGTCACAGTCACAGTCACAGTCACAGTCACAGTCACAGTCACAGTCACAGTCACAGTCACAGTCACAGTCACAGTCACAGACACAGTCACAGTCACAGTCACAGTCACAGTCACAGTCACAGTCACAGTCACAGTCACAGTCACAGTCACAGTCACAGTCACAGTCACAGTCACAGTCACAGTC
>JAODUO010000480.1:40000-45000 GCA_025642075.2 Ridgeia piscesae
TGTTTATGGAATGCACTCCTTCTCTCCATGGGCGGGGCCGCGTTCTCCGTCACTGTGATATTTCCTGTAGACAAACATATTGTTGTTATGTTTAGGTCGGTAATGTTGAGAACGTAAATGTAGCGAATACGTATGCGGAATGTAGATCAGAAGTTGCTTGCGAAACAAACGTGTTTCCTTGTAATAAGAAGAAAGAAAATTCCTTAATAGTAATCCTGTGCTAAAACTAAAGGAAAACATAGTTATGTACATTATACTTGTAGATATGATGTGCATTGTGTAATTATATGTTTACTTTCGTTGTGTCTACTCCAAGGTTTTTCCTTTCCTGAAACTGTTTATCAAATTTGAAATATGATTTTCTGGCGAGCAGGGTGCAAGTGTCATGATAAAAATAGCCTACCACAGTTGAAACGTTGGTGTGATTTTCGTTTGCTTAGAAATAAATAACAATTAGTTTAGTATATTATTATTATTATTACTATGCTACTCCATTATGCGGTGTATATTCCTATATCCACAAGGCGGCCGACAAAATGCCGGATATTGAGCTGAACACTGATGCTGATGGTGACGATGGTGTTGACAAGGTGTCAATGGCCGGTTCTGCCATCAAAGGCGTATGGAACTGCATGAAATGTTGTGGTGAGGATAACGAAGATAACGAAGACTCGTAGAAAAGAAAAGGTACTCGTCCTTACTGAAAAACCTGTTGTATGTGCGAAATTTATTTTGTCTAAAAAAAATAACAAATTTAAAATAAAATATATATATATATATATATATATATATATATATTATATATATTATAAAAAAAAAACCCCGTCAGGGAAATTCTATAAAAACAAAGTGACTAAATTTATCCCGCTTAATGATATGTATATGTTGTAAAAAGATACATTATTTTAATATTCTTAATAGTATTGTTTTGCTCACATTTACTAGGAAGATAAACACCCCTTGAATGGAAGAGTCTGAACTTGAAAACAATACAATGATTGGCCTTAACGAAGCACCCAGCGCAATTTCTGGTGGTCTTCTGTTGGACTGCACGAAACCGTAATTTTGTTTGGTGTGATTACACGTTTTCATAAATGCCAGAAATATATGGTTATACATTTGGTGTGAATTATGTGTGTTTCTACTTCAAAAGGATATGTCACACAAGGAACGTATTCTCATTTATTGAAGTCGAGATTGAGGCACCGATATTAAAACCAGCATAAGTTGGTATAGTTTGAGTAAATAAATAACAAACTGACAAAATAGTAATAAACAAGTAAGCAGTAACAAATTTAAGCACCGCTTTTCGCGTTAGTAGATTATAGCACTAACGTTATATTCGATGACATGTGGTGAGCTGGTTTTTCAGCTAGTAATTTGTACAAAACAAAAACAATTTAGGAAAGTGTACTCATGATGTTTTTGATCTTGGTGCTTCAATTATTAATTAAAATCTCGACAACATCAAATATTGCGCGACATGTGCGCCAGTTTGTCAAAGTCGTGCAACACCACCGTCAATTCTGACCCGGAACAAAACTCAACCGCTGTAGAGATGGCGAAATGCTGCAACGAGCTCTCGCATGCATTCACATGACGTTATCATTACTACCGCTGAACGCGTAGAATCGTAGACTGTTTAACAACGTATCTCTGGCATTGATCAAGAAGATTGTCGATTTCAGAAGAATTGATGTTACCACAACATTGTATTCAAGAACAACACTGTTATTTTAATTATTTCAGAACTGGTGTCGTTTAATGCTCACTATGATAGGCCCAGGTGTGTATGTGCGTGCTTTCCTTTGATTCACTACAACAACTATTCATACTATTTATATTATATATATATATATATATATATATATATATATATATATATATATTTTTGTGTGTGTGTGTTTTTTAAAAAGTTGTATACACTGAATACACACTGTATGAACTAATACATTTCCCTTATTAAGCGACTTGGAGTTTTGTGTCATTGAAATATGTAACCGTGATTCAAAAAAATAAGTCATTTTTGAAATAACCAGTTTCTTTTCTCAATATTGACACTAAGACATATATTAAAACTATGGGAACCGACGCGCGCATATATATATATATATATATATATATATATATATATATATATATATATATATATATATATATTTTTCTATCTATATATATATATATATATATATTTTATATATTTTTATATATTGTGTGTGTGTATGTGTGTATGTGTGTGTGTGTGTGTGTGTGTGTGTGTGTGTGTGTGTGTGTGTGTGTGTGTGTGTGTGTGTGTGTGTGTGTGTGTGTGTGTTTTTTTTATGTGTGTGTGTGTGTGTGTGTTTTTGTGTGTGTGTGTGTGTGTGTGTATATTTGTATTTTTGGTGGTTGAGTGCTTTATATTCCTGTTTTGTTTCTGTTTAATAACAATTGTGATTCTCTCGCACTTACATAATACAGTTAATTTAGATAACATCTGTCACGTCTGCGTATGTTGTGAGTACCAGTCACTGCCCAGTGGTAATTTATCGAGTCTTGCAGAACACTTTGCCTTCAAAGGAAAGAAACGCCAACATCAATTAGTTTTCGAACAGCGTCTGTTACTAGTACGAGCAGACAGGCAGATCACTGCAGCTGATACTATACAACTTGCTGAAGCAACTGTTAATTACAACGACACAAAAAGTCGGCAGTGCGGTGGAGTTGCCGACTGAGACTATTGTGACCGAGAGTATTAAATAACGCACCCGCAGCACTATGTCTGCCAATCCTGTGTAGCTCTCCAACGTAACATCATTCACTACCACCCGACACACCAGCGGTGCCTAGCGTTATTGTTACTGGGTACGTCGAAGAGCAATCAATCAAAAGTTGCTGGCATTCTTGCAAATCAACCAATCCCAAATATTTTGTTGTCATTTGATAGCGTATTTCCAGTTTATGTAACATACAAATTGTTTCCCAATAACCATTTCTACTACTATCCGTGGAGGGACGAATAATCGTGTCATTGTCTGTGTCCTAAACTCTTCCGAACTATATCAACATCGGTGATACATTAAACCCATCAACTGGTCGCGGTGCTAATTTCCAAGTGGGACTGGATTCAGTTATCCGTATGTCATCAAGTCTTGCTCTCAAGCTATAAGCTATTTCAATATATACTATTCATTTCGCGAACGCCGGCGCAACTCTCTGTCTAGAAGTTGGCGCGAAGTTACACTCTAATGAGGACGTCACAAAAAGGTAATTGATGACAGGGAATATGATGTCTTTGGTAACATATTGTCTAAGGTTTTATTTGAGATGGCTCTTAGTGTAGAACTGTGTGTCACATTAACTACTCCGGACTAAGTCACAGTCACAGTCACAGTCACAGTCACAGTCACAGTCACAGTCACAGTCACAGTCACAGTCCAGTCAAGCCCGTCACAGTCACAGTCACGTCACAGTCACAGTCACAGTCACAGTCACAGTCACAGTCACAGTCAAGTCACAGTCAAGTCCAGTCCAGTCCAGTCCAGTCACAGTCCAGTCCAGTCACAGTCACAGTCACAGTCACAGTCACAGTCACAGTCACAGTCACAGTCACAGTCACAGTCACAGTCACAGTCACAGTCACAGTCACAGTCACAGTCACAGTCACAGTCACAGTCACAGTCACAGTCACAGTCACAGTCACAGTCACAGTCACAGTCACAGTCACAGTCACAGTCACAGTCACAGTCCCAGTCACAGTCACAGTCACAGTCCAGACAGTCACAGTCACAGTCACAGTCACAGTCACAGTCACAGTCACAGTCACAGTCACAGTCACAGTCACGTCGCCGTCCAGTCACAGTCACAGTCACAGTCACAGTCACAGTCACAGTCCAGTCACAGTCACAGTCACGTCCGTCGCGTCGCGTCGCGTCGCGTCGCGTCGCGTCGCGTCCCTCGCGTCGCGTCCCTCACGTCACGTCACGTCACGTCACGTCACGTCACGTCACGTCACGTCACGTCACGTCACGTCCCCCGGCATCACCCACCCACGCCCCGTCCCTCACGTCCCTCACGTCCCTCACGTCCCTCAGTCTCAGCCGCCTCAGGCCGAGCAGTCTAGCAACGCAGCCGCGATGATCCCGCTGGGCGGGGCAAATTAGTGAGACCGTTCGTCCGTCCCTCACGTCACGTCACGTCACGTCACGCACGTCGTGTATCCCCCACGCACCACTCGGGAAGTGTACCATAGTATCCGTATGTCTCATAGTAGAGTCCACAAAAAAGCACAGCACAGCACAGCACAGCACAGCACAGCACAGCACAGCACAGCACAGCACAGTCCCAGTCCCCGTCCCCGTCCCCCTCCCCCGTCCCCGTCCCCGTCCCCCCCAGTCCCCGTCCCAGTCCCAGTCCCAGTCCCAGTCCCAGTCCCAGTCCCAGTCCCAGTCCCAGTCCCAGTCCCAGTCTCAGTCTCAGTCTCAGTCTCAGTCACAGTCACTCACACTTTCACTGTTACCTTCACTTTCACTTTCACACTCCACTCTTCTCACTCTCACTCTCACTCTCACTCTCACTCTCACTCTCACTCTCACTCTCACTCTCACTCTCACTCTCACTCTCACCTCCCCCCTCCCCCACCCCCCACCTCCCTCCCTTTCCTCCCCCCGCTCACGCTCCCTCACTCTCACGCTCACGCTCACGTCACGCTCACGCTCACGCCCACGCTCACGCTCACGCTCACGCTCACGCTCACGCTCACGCCCACGCACACGCACACGCACACGCACACGCACACGCACACGCACACGCACACGCACACGCACCACACCACACGCACACGCCCCGCACACCCCACACGCCCCGCACACGCCCCGCACACGCACACCACACGCACACGCACACGCACACGCACACGCACACGCACACGCACACGCACACGCACACGCAACACACGCACACCAACGCCCGCCACCAACGCCACCACCGCCACGCCACCACCGCCACAACCACCGCCACGC
>JAODUO010000480.1:57500-67500 GCA_025642075.2 Ridgeia piscesae
ACACACACACACACACACACACACACACACACACACACACACACACACACACACACACATACACACACACACACACACACACACACACACACATATATATATATATATATATATATATATATATATATATATATATATATATATATATATATATATTACATATTCATGTTATCAGTGCATCTTCTGTTTGATTATCAAGTCTGTTACATCAAAAAGTACTTACATTTCGTGATGATGCACAGCAGACCAATTTTCTGCATTGATAATGGACAGATGCGTGAAATTTGTCTACTGTTTTACCAATTATATAGCAGTTAGAGGAAGCTGTACGTCGCTGCAAGTAGGCCTGTAATTGTATTTGTATATGACTCGAAATACAATCAAGTAGACCTGTCGATATAATGTTTCCTTGTTACCTCTTTGAACATCTCTACTTATTACAATACATTTGTTATAATTAACCATTTCATAACAGCGATGTCCGATATCGGACCAAATGTACTTTCATCTGGCACCATTTCTCAGCTTCCTCCATACACAGATTAATGTAGATAAACAGTGATATGGCGGTATACATTTACTAGCATCATATCGGACCTAAATGATGTCCGACGTTAGACGATGCTGTTCAAGAAACTGTCTTCCGAGAATTATTGTGAAAATAGTTTATCTCAGTAAACTTGTGCATTCACAATAATGTCCTTTGTTGTCGTGAATATATATTATTGGATCGCCGTTATGATTATACACAGAAGTAGTGATTGAAATGCGATTTTCGATGCTACTATCTACTGATTGTGCTACTGAAAATAAGTACCGTCGATATTTCATTTAACAATATAATGGGTAACGATAGTTCATAAACATATTTATTACTGAGGGTATTTGTGCCATACAAATCTGTGTTCGTAAAGATTTACAAACAATTAATTGTGACTACGTGTTTTGAACAACATCAGGCAACTGCAATATATTACAATAAATGATGGACCGTATAGACATCATATAGCGTTTATCTGAACACTGCTATTTGACAACGGTTTATTGGCACAACTTTATGTTTCTGAATGAATATGGTGCGTGGAATTTGCCAGATATTGTGTTGATACCTTTTATAATCCTTTTGTATTCCGGCAGCCTCTGCGAACAGACTACGATAATGCGACAAGCCTAAGACCAGACATTGCTAGACAAACTATGAACTGAGCACAGACTATCACACGGAGACCAGTTTAAGTCAGAGCAAGACAGTGCGAAAAAACGAATTGCGACCAGACTACGACATTATGACCAGACTACGACATTGTTACCAGACTATGACATTATGACCAGACTACAACATTATGACCAGACTACGACATTGTGACCAGACTACGACATTGTGACCAGACTACGACATTGTGACCAGACTATGACATTATGACCAGACCATGACATTGTCACCAGACTACGACATTATGACCAGACTACGACATTGTCACCAGACTATGACATTATGACCAGACCATGACATTGTCACCAGACTACGACATTATGACCAGACTACGACATTGTCACCAGACTATGACAAGGTGACCAGACAATGACATTGCAACCAGACTACGACATAGCGACCAGACTACGACATTGTGACCACACTATGACATTATGGCCATACTATGACATTGTGACCAGACTACGACATTATGACCAGACTATGACATTGTGACCAGACTATGACATTGTGACCAGACTATGACATTGCGACCAGACTATGACATTGTGACCAGACTATGACATTGTGACCAGACTATGACATTACGATCAGACTATGACATTGCGACCAAACTAAGACATTGTGACCAGACTATGACATTGTGACCAGACTATGATATTGTGACCAGACTATGACATTGTGACCAGACTAGGACATTGCGACCAGACTACGACATTGCGACCAGACTACGACATTGTGACCACACTATGACATTATGACCCTACTATGACATTGTCACCAGACTACGACATTATGACCAGACTATGACATTGTGACCAGACTATGACATTGCGACCAGACTATGACATTGCGACCAGACTATGACATTGCGACCAGACTATGACATTGTGACCAGACTATGACATTGTGACCAGACTATGACATTGCGACCAGACTATGACATTGTGACCAGACTATGACATTGTGACCAGACTATGACATTGTGACCAGACTATGACATTGCGACCAGACTATGACATTGCGACCAGACTATGACATTGTGACCAGACTACGACATTGTGACCAGACTATGACATTGTGACCAGACTATGACATTGTGACCAGACTATGACATTGTGACCAGACTATGACATTGTGACCAGACTATGACATTGTGACCAGACTATGACATTGTGACCAAACTATGACATTGTGACCAGACTATGACATTGCGACCAGACTATGACATTGTGACCAGACTATGACATTGTGACCAAACTACGACATTGTGACCAGACTATGACATTGTGTCCAGACTACGACATTGTGACCAGACTATGACATTATGACCAGACTATGACATTGTGACCAGATTATGACATTGTGACCAGACTATGACATTGTGACCAGACTATGACATTGTGACCAGACTATGACATTGCGACCAGACTGTGACATTGTGACCAGACTATGACATAGCGACCAGACTACGACATTGTGACCACACTATGACATTATGGCCATACTATGACATTGTGACCAGACTACGACATTATGACCAGACTATGACATTGTGACCAGACTATGACATTGTGACCAGACTATGACATTGTGACCAGACTATGACATTGTGACCAGACTATGACATTGCGATCAGACTATGACATTGTGACCAGACTATGACATTGTGACCAGACTATGACATTACGATCAGACTATGACATTGCGACCAAACTAAGACATTGTGACCAGACTATAACATTGTGACCAGGCTATGATATTGTGACCAGACTACGACATTGCGACCAGACTACGACATTGTGACCACACTATGACATTATGACCACACTATGACATTGTGACCAGACTACGACATTATGACCAGACTATGACATTGTGACCAGACTATGACATTGCGACCAGACTATGACATTGCGACCAGACTATGACATTGTGACCAGATTATGACATTGTGACCAGACTATGACATTGCGACCAGACTATGACATTGTGACCAAACTATGACATTGTGACCAGACTATGACATTGTGACCAGACTATGACATTGCGACCAGACAAAGACATTGTGACCAGACTGTGACATTGTGACCAAACTACGACATTGTGACCAGACTATGACATTGTGACCAGACTACGACATTGTGACCAGACTATGACATTGCGACCAGACTATGACATTGTGACCAGACTATGACATTGTGACCAGACTATGACATTGTGACTAGACTATGACATTGTGACCAAACTATGACATTGTGACCAGACTATGACATTGCGACCAGACTATGACATTGTGACCAGACTATGACATTGTGACCAGACTACGACATTGTGACCAGACTATGACATTGCAACCAGACTATGACATTGTGACCAAACTACGACATTGTGACCAGACTATGACATTGTGTCCAGACTACGACATTGTGACCAGACTATGACATTATGACCAGACTATGACATTGTGACCAGATTATGACATTGTGACCAGACTATGACATTGTGACCAGACTATGACATTGTGACCAGACTATGACATTGCGACCAGACTACGACATTGTGACCACACTATGACATTATGGCCATACTATGACATTGTGACCAGACTACGACATTATGACCAGACTATGACATTGTGACCAGACTACGACATTATGACCAGACTATGACATTGTGACCAGACTATGACATTGTGACCAGACTATGACATTGCGATCAGACTATGACATTGTGACCAGACTATGACATTGTGACCAGACTATGACATTACGATCAGACTATGACATTGCGACCAAACTATGACATTACGATCAGACTATGACATTGCGACCAAACTAAGACATTGTGACCAGACTATAACATTGTGACCAGGCTATGATATTGTGACCAGACTACGACATTGCGACCAGACTACGACATTGTGACCACACTATGACATTATGACCACACTATGACATTGTGACCAGACTACGACATTATGACCAGACTATGACATTGTGACCAGACTATGACATTGTGACCAGACTATGACATTGCGACCAGACTATGACATTGCGACCAGACTATGACATTGTGACCAGATTATGACATTGTGACCAGACTATGACATTGCGACCAGACTATGACATTGTGACCAAACTATGACATTGTGACCAGGCTATGACATTGTGACCAGACTATGACATTGCGACCAGACAAAGACATTGTGACCAGACTGTGACATTGTGACCAAACTACGACATTGTGACCAGACTATGACATTGGACCAGATGACATTGTGACCAGACTATGACATTGTGACCAGACTATGACATTGTGACCAGACTATGACATTGTGACCAGACTATGACATTGTGACCAGACTATGACATTGTGACCAGACTATGACATTGTGACCAGAATTAAATGACATTGTGACCAGACTATGACATTGTGACCAGACTATGACATTGTGACCAGACTATGACATTGCGACCAGACTATGACATTGTGACCAGACTATGACATTGTGACCAGAATATGACATTGTGACCAGACTATGACATTGTGACCAGACTATGACATTGTGACCAGACTATGACATTGCGACCAGACTATGACATTGTGACCAGACTATGACATTGTGACCAGACTACGACATTGTGACCAGACTATGACATTGCAACCAGACTATGACATTGTGACCAGACTATGACATTGCGACCAGACTATGACATTGTGACCAGACTATGACATTGTGACCAAACTACGACATTGTGACCAGACTATGACATTGTGACCAGACTATGACATTGTGACCAGACTATGACATTGTGACCAGACTATGACATTGTGACCAGACTATGACATTGTGACCAGACTATGACATTGTGACCAGACTATGACATTGTGACCAGACTATGACATTGTGACCAAACTATGACATTGTGACCAGACTATGACATTGTGACCAGACTATGACATTGTGACCAGACTATGACATTGTGACCAGACTATGACATTGTGACCAGACTATGACATTGTGACCAGACTATGACATTGTGACCAGACTACGACATTGTGACCAGACTATGACATTGTGACCAGACTATGACATTGTGACCAGACTATGACATTGTGACCAGACTATGACATTGTGACCAGACTATGACATTGTGACCAGACTATGACATTGTGACCAGACTATGACATTGTGACCAGACTATGACATTGTGACCAGACTACGACATTGTGACCAAACTACGATATTGTAACCAGACTACGACATTGTGACCAGACTATGACATTATGACCATACTATGACATAATGACCAGACTATGACATTGTGACCAGACTATGACATTGTGACCAGACTATGACATTGTGACCAGACTATGACATTGTGACCAGACTATGACATTGTGACCAGACTATGACATTGCGACCAGACTGTGTCAGTGTGACCAGACTATGACACTGTGATCAGAATATGACATTGTGACCAGACTATGACATTGTGACCAGACTATGACATTGTGACCAGACTATGACATTGCGACCAGACAAAGACATTGTGACCAGACTATGACATTGTGACCAAACTACGACATTGTGACCAGACTATGACATTGTGACCAGACTACAACATTGTGACCAGACTATGACATTGCGACCAGACTGTGACATTGTGACCAGATTATGACGTTGTGACCAGACTATGATATTGTGACTAGACTATGATATTGTGACTAGACTATGACATTGTGACCAAACTATGATATTGTGACCAGACTATGACATTGCGACCAGACTATGACATTGTGACCAGACTACGACATTGTGACCAAACTACGACATTGTGACCAGACTATGACATTGCAACCAGACTATGACATTGTGACCAGACTATGACATTGCGACCAGACTATGACATTGTGACCAGACTATGACATTGTGTCCAGACTATGACATTGTGACCAAACTACGACATTGTGACCAGACTATGACATTGTGACCAGACTACGACATTGTGACCAGACTATGACATTATGACCAGATTATGACATTGTGACCAGACTATGACATTGTGACCAGACTATGACATTGTAACCAGACTATGACATTGTGCCCAGACTATGACATTGCTACCAGACTATGACATTGTGACCAAACTACGACATTGTGACCAAACTACGACATTGTAACCAGACTACGACATTGTGACCAGACTATGACATTATGACCAGACTATGACATTATGACCAGACTATGACATTGTGACCAGACTATGACATTGCGACCAGACTGTGACATTGTGACCCGACTATGACATTTTTGACCAGACTATGACATTGTGACCAGACTATGACATTGCGACCAGACTATGACATTGTGACCAGACTATGACATTGCGACCAGACTATGACATTGCGACCAGACTATGACATTGCGATCAGCCCAATACTAGGCTTAGACACTGTGAACAAACCATGAACAGCGAACAGACTAAGACACTGCCAACAGACTAAGAACATACAGACTAAGAAACTGTGAAACAGACTAAGAACATACAGACTAAGACACTGCGAACAGACTAAGAACATACAGACTAAGACACTGCCAACTATGAACATACAGACTAGACATACAGACTAACATTGTGACAAACTGCGAACAGACTACGAACATTTACCAGACTAATGACCAGACTATGACAAACCAGACTAAGACATTTGACAGACTATAACATGCGAACAGACTACATTTGACCCGACATACAGAGCTATGACATTGCGACCAGACTAAGAACATACAGACTAAGACACTGCGAACAGACTAAGAACATACAGACTAAGACATCCGCAAACAGACTAAGAACATACAGACTAAGACACTGCGAACTGGCTAAGCACATACAGACTAAGACACTGCGAACAGACTAAGAACATACAGACTAAGATACTGCCAACAGACTAAGAACATACAGACTAAGACACTGGAAACAGACTAAGAACATACAGACTAAGACACTGCGAACTGACTAAGCACATACAGACTAAGACAGTGCGAACTGACTGAGAACATACAGACTAAGAACATACAGACTAAAACATTGCGGACTGACTATGAACTGCGAACAAACTACGGCACACGTTTCTTCAACAACTGGTGCGCAAGTACTCGATGACCGCACACACAAGCCGTAGATCAGTTCTGATCTATCGCACTTCACAAGTGGCACAGATCACCAACAATACGTTTACACCGATTCACTTACAGAGGCCGTCTGTAATCTCCCTAGCCCAGACTTGTTGCGAAACGAATCGCCAAAGTGTTCACGTTGCCAGAACACTTCCGGCCACCGATTGTCATGACGGATGTAGATCTTTGCAATCACAGTTTCAAAAATTAGCATCTCAAGTAAAAAGAATACATTTCGGCGAGAATGGTGGAAGTTATCGAAAATAGCACTGGGTACATGACGTATAACTGACGTATTCCTTACGTACTTGACAGATCAATCACCAGATGCCACAATCAAAGTTACGGGCGCGACCTCCGTCAAGTTTTGCCTTAGCAACGGTGTTTTCGAGCATACACACATTACTAGGACGTCTGATTAATGTTAGCTTCAGGGATGGCGTCGTACTGCTAACATCAGCTGCACACATCAGTTCCGCGTCTGACTCTGGTGTATGTACGTGATGATCTCCAAGTTTGATTTACTATTTTGTGATCGATCTGGCAAGTGATATTTTGAAGTGATCTGTGATAGAAAAGAGTTCCAT
Organism: Ridgeia piscesae; assembly: GCA_025642075.2. Classification (NCBI taxonomy): domain Eukaryota; kingdom Metazoa; phylum Annelida; class Polychaeta; order Sabellida; family Siboglinidae; genus Ridgeia; species Ridgeia piscesae. Next base: position 65,485 of record JAODUO010000480.1, read on the forward strand.
CTATGGCTATGACATAGCCTACACATAGCCTCTTCCGGTTGTTACCGATGCAACCAAACACTTGGCTGTACATGGTCATTACCTTCCTGCGTTATCCTCTTCTGTGTCGTACATTGGTGCACTTCAAGCGACCACTGTCAGCTTACCAAACGTGGAATTAAACTTTACTGTCCACTGCACTGTTATGATATATATATATATATATATATATATATATATATATATATATATATATATATATATATATATATATATATATATATATATATATATATATATATATATATATATATATATATATATATTATATATATACACATAAAACATACATGCATACATGCATACATGCATACATACATACATACATACATACATACATACATACATACATACATACATATATACATACATACATACATACATACATACATACATACATACATACATACATACATACATACATACATACATACATACATACATACCATACATACATATATACATACATACATACATACATACATACATACATACATACATACATACATACATACATACATCATACATACAAACATACATACATACATACATATATACATACATACATACATACATACATACATACATACATACATACATACATACATACATACATACATACATACATACATACATACATACATACATATATACATACATACATACATACATACATTCATTCATTCATTCATTCATTCATTCATTCATTCATTCATTCATTCATACATACATACAAAGCGTTTCCGAAGTTTACCAGATAAGCTAGACATGCAATATGTTAGACCTAAATGTTTTCCTGTCGCGGATTACAATATCCCTCTTCTACATTCCTGTTATGTATTGGCACGTCCAGGCAGCGGGAGATGAGACTACTTTAACTGCACTAGTGTGTTACTGTCTAGAGTGGTTGAAGATGAGGTTGGCCAATCTTAGTTACACGTCTCACTGCAAAATATCGGTTATGCAACATCGGTTGATGACGATATGATTTGGGGTTTGTTCGCGCAAGGCGTGGGCTAGAGTGGCTTGCTCCCACAGACGTTGCGCAACTTTAAACATCGCCGCGAAATTGTTTCGGTAGCACCCACGTTCCCATGTCTTGTCGTGTTGAAGTCCGATTCAGCCCACCCAAGTGGAAGTTGGAGATTTTGTGAATATATATATATATATATATATATATATATATATATATATATATATATATATATATATATATATATATATATATATATATATATATATATATATCTATTAACTCCTTTCTCCTATGGCTACCCTCTCAGGTAACATTTGAGGTGTATGCCCCCTTTGACGACTCAATCTGGTCCCGGCCCGTTTTCTGTGCGATATGGGAAACAAACTCCAATTGTAACGACCAAAACCGGACGTGCAGTGATCCAACCGAGACATGATAACAGACCAGACCACAGAACGATCCTTTTCACGCAATAATAACCGAGAATGTAAACACGTCGAGATACAAGCATCTTCCGTCCGACTGCGCCCTGTGCTGGTTCCCGCCGACACTTCGCTTACACAAACCGCAGCACCGCAATCTCACACCTCGACGACTTGTTATCACGGCGTGTTATCCGCCGCAAAATACGTGTTTCGACACGCCCCCGAGGCGATAACGCAGCCCAGTCGCGGTCCACGCCAGCCTCCGGCAGTGCCGTCGGACGATCGCGCCGCGTCGTGCCCACTCTCTCGCTCCTGCTTCGACGATGGCGCGCGCGTGTCAGCAGGTGTCGCCGTTGAAATAGTCGCCGCCGCGTGTATTGGTGGCCGAATGACGTGACCGCTCAGCCGAGGTGTGAGATGTTTGGCGTGGCCGCGGGCAGAAGGAACACTGAACATGTGTCCATGGATTACCGCGCTCCTTCTCCTGGCTACGATAGGCCTGGGCGCTCTGCCGGAGGCGCAGACTTACTTCGGGTAAGCGACGTTCTTCCTCCGGCATCATTTCACTCGTTTCAA
>JAODUO010000480.1:72500-85000 GCA_025642075.2 Ridgeia piscesae
ATGTACGACCGCTGGAATTGTTCCCTTGGTGCGCATGCGCCGAACCTCTTCCGGAAAGGTACGTGCTACTCCAGTGTTTGTTGTATAGCCACTGGAGATATGTGTGTATGTGTAATATGTAATTCTATATATTCATGTAATAATCAACGGAGTGTGTGTGCATGCGGGTGCGTGCGTGTGCGTGTGTGTGTGTGTGCGTGTGTGTGTGTGCGTGCGTGCAGTCGTGCGTGTATGCATGCGTGTGTGTGGGGGTGATGGTGGTAAACTAATAACGGAAGCATCATCCATAGTGATTGTTATCTTGAACACTAAACATTCATTTGATAAGGACTCTTAATCGGATGTCCACGGAGATACACAAAACTAGTTATCTCGTAGCGTCGTATGGCTCTGTCCGGAATATAACCCATAGTCTGCGTTACTCCATGGTATATATCCTTCAAATGTTCTGTTTGACGATAGCCATCGTACACTGTCCAGATAGCACTCGACGATAACTATATTGACATGTCTTTGCAACAACAAAACACAATTCTTACATCTTAGCCGCACGCTAAGCTGAGCTTTGGACATGCGAGCGAACACATAGCACGAAGTAACGCGGTGTGGGGGCGCGCAGGACGCATAGGATCAAAGAAATAGTCGCGAAATCGAAACCACATGCGACAGCGCCGCTACTGACACGGGGCGGCAGATTCTAATGCGCCGTCCTCCTCAGTCGATGATAAAGCGCCGTCTCCACCTCGTGTGGAACTCGATGACGGCGGCTCGGTCTAGTGCTGAACGCGTTCGCTGTGGTTCGGCGAGGCGGGCGTGCCAAAACAAATAACGCCGCACTGTTGTTGGAGGGGCGCGTCTGTCCACACCGGCTGGTCGATCGATGCCCGCAGGCCGTGGGAACAAGGCCGCCCGCCATAAAGCGTCGGTGGGGAGGCTACAATGCGTTTGTTCCATGCATACGTGTAACCAAACAAACAGTGACCATTTCACAAGATTAAGCTAGACGATGTGATGCTGTCGCTAACGGTAGCATGCTTACATGTTTAGGGATATGTTGCATAGGAAAAGAAAAACGTTTAGACAAGAAGAAAGTTACAACGAAAAGGAAGAACATCTCAAAGGAACAAGCTATTGTGTAATTATGAACAGATGTTGTTATAAACAGTTTACTGGTGAATACAAGTGCAACTGTTTATTTTATACATAATATATAACTACGTATAATTTATAGTTATTTAAAATATGTAATATATATATATATATATATATATATATATATATATATAATATTTGTACGCCTACGTACGTGCGTGCGTGCGTGCGAGCGTGCGTGCGTGCGTGCGTGCTTGCGTGCGTGCTTGCGTACGTGCTTGCATGCGTGCTATTGTAAAGTGTGTGAACAAAGACGACATTGTTCAAAAGCATTCCGCCTTGTTAACAGCAACGAGATATTCTTGCTACTGGACAATTCTGGCTGCCCTCCAAAGCGGTCCTGTTTCTTCTCTCCTCCCGTCACAACCAGCAATGCAAAGCCAAGTCGGACTGGACAAACACTAAACTTGTTTTGCGATTCCCATCGAAGTAAATGAGGAATGCGTCCTGACCACATATGGTCTTGCAGGTTCTGCTACAGCCACTCTGGCTTATTCCTCTTCGATGTGCTGTTGTGCGCTTTTGAATTATCCACGTAGGTCGCCTATGCCTGCTTGCACACTAGATTTGAAGGAAGGTTGTTGGATTACTTCGCTTGACGTATGTCGTCTTTGGAGCGCAGTGGCTCAGGGGTAGAGCTTCGGACTTTCGACTAAGAGAACCGGGGTTCACATTCTGTGCAGCGGTGTTAAAACCTTGGACAATATTGTTCACTCTACATTGCTCCATTTTACTCAGCTGTATAAATGAGTACCTGGCTATAGACTGTTGTAAATTTCTGTACGAGCAGCCTTCGCGCGATACTTGTAGCATATGGCTGGATGCTTCCCAGAGAAGTCGAGATGGTGTCGGAGTGAACAGGTCTGCCAGGGAAGTAAACTGTAAAGCGCTTTGAACGGTTTGAACGGTCCTGAGGACCGGATACTGCGCTGTTGTAATGAAGTTTAGATAAACGTCGTGTTAGAAACACAGTGAGGAATGTCTTTACAGGTTAAATAACAGAAAGGTAAAGTAACGTATTTCATAGCGAGTATCCATTTTTCACGATTGCTCAAAACGCTTCACAGTTTCCTCTCTAACAAACCTGTTCAATCGAATACTACGTTGGTTAATGCGCGAGGTCTGCTCGTATCCAATTCGTGCCACTGTCTAATGCTCCATATTCCTGAGACTTACTCATACAGCGAGTGAACTGTAGCAGTGTAGTTGAAAAACTTGCCCAAAGATATGACAGGATAGCACAGAATTCGCCACTACGCCACTACGTCACTACGCCACTACGCCACTACGCCACTACGCCACTACGCCACTACGCCACTACGCCACTACGCCACTACGCCACTACGCCACTACGCCACTACGCCACTACGCCACTACGCCACTACGCCACTACGCCACTACGCCACTACGCCACTACGCCACTACGCCACTACGCCACTAAGACTCTTATACAACAAGTTGAGCGTCGTCACCAACATATTGATGTTGTTGATAAAGTACTGTTGTGCAGCGATCAACATCGACAACTTGGTTGTTAATATTCATAGAGCTGAGTACGCTTGTCTTGATCAGTCGTTACGTTCAACCTGACCAGGACTGTAAGGAGCAAAGATGAAGCTGAGCAGGAAGGTAGGGGGCAAAAGTGAAGCTGAGCAGGAAGGTATGGAGCAAAAGTGAAGCTGAGTAGGAAGGTATGGAGCAAAGGTGAAGCTGAGCAGGAAGGCATGGAGCAAAAGTGAAGCTGAGTAGGAAGGTATGGAGCAAAGGTGAAGCTGAGCAGGAAGGTATGGAGCAAAAGTGAAGCTGAGTAGGAAGGTATGGAGCAAAGGTGAAGCTGAGTAGGGCATGGGAAAGTAAGCGATAGGAGGTATGGGCAAAAGTGAAGCTGAGTAGGAAGGTATGGAGCAAGTGAAGCTGAGTAGGAAGGTATGGAGCAAAAGTGAAGCTGAGAGGAAGGTATGGAGCAAGTGAAGCTGAGTAGGAAGGCATGGAGCAAATGTGAAGCTGAGTAGGAAGGTTGGGCAAAGTGAACTGAGTAGGAAGGTATGGAGCAAATATGAAGCTGAGTAGGAAGGTATGGAGCAAAGTGAAGCTGAGTAGGAAGGTATGGAGCAAGTGAAGCTGAGCAGGAAGGTATGGAGCAAGTGAAGCTGAGCTAGGAAGGTATGGAGCAAGGTGAAGCTGAGTAGGAAGGCATGGAGCAAAGTGACAGCTGAGTAGGAAGGTATGGAGCAAAAGTGAAGCTGAGTAGGAAGGTATGGAGCAAAGGTGAAGCTGAGGAGGAAGGCATGTGAAAAGTGAAGCTGAGCAGGAAGGTATGGAGCAAAAGTGAAGCTGAGAGGAAGGTATGGACAAAGGTGAAGCTGAGCAGGAAGGTAGGGGCAAAAGTGAAGCTGAGCAGGAAGGTATGGAGCAAAGGTGAAGCTGAAGGAAGGTATGGAGCAAAGGTGAAGCTGAGCAGGAAGGTATGGAGCAAAAGTGAAGCTGAGTAGGAAGGTATGGAGCAAAGGTGAAGCTGGTAAAGTATGGGCCACTGGTCATAGGAGTCCAAAGGTGAAGCTGAGAGTAAGCCATGGAGCAAAAGTGAAGCTGGTAGGAAGGTAGGAGCAAAAAGCTGCCAAAGATATGGACAGGATAGCAGCAGAATGTATGGACGCCAAGGTGAAGCTGAGCAGGAGGCATGGAGCAAAAGTGCAGCTGAGCAGAGGATGGAGCCAAAGTGAAGCTGAGTAGGAAGCATGGAGCCATGAAGCTGAGCAGGCAGGTAGGGCATAGCAACTGAGCAGAGCCATGAGCAAAGTAAGCTGAGCAGGAGGATGGAGCCAAGGTGAAGCTGAGCAGGAAGGTATGGACAAAAGTTGAAGCGTGTAGCAAAGGTGAAGCTGAGTGTAAGGTTGGAGCAAAGTACTGTTGAAGTGAGCAGGAAGTGCAGAGCATGACAAGTGAAGTTGGTAGAAGTATGGAGCAAAGTGAGCTGAGTTGAAGGTTGGACAAAGGTGAAGCTGAGCAGGAAGGTATGGAGCAAAGAGTGAAGCTGAGTAGGAAGGTAGGGGGCAAAGGTGAAGCTGAGCAGGAAGGTATGGAGCAAAGGTGAAGCTGAGCAGGAAGGTATGGAGCAAAAGTGAAGCTGAGTAGGAAGGTAGGGGGCAAAGGTGAAGCTGAGCAGGAAGGTATGGAGCAAAGGTGAAGCTGAGCAGGAAGGTAGGGAGCAAAGGTGAAGCTGAGCAGGAAGGTATGGAGCAAAGGTGAAGCTGAGCAGGAAGGCATGGAGCAAAAGTGAAGCTGAGTAGGAAGGTATGGAGCAAAAGTGAAGCTGAGTAGGAAGGTATGGAGCAAAGGTGAAGCTGAGCAGGAAGGTATGGAGCAAAAGTGAAGCTGAGCAGGAAGGTATGGAGCAAAGGTGAAGCTGAGCAGGAAGGCATGGAGCAAAAGTGAAGCTGAGTAGGAAGGTATGGAGCAAAAGTGAAGCTGAGTAGGAAGGTATGGAGCAAAGGTGAAGCTGAGCAGGAAGGTATGGAGCAAAAGTGAAGCTGAGTAGGAAGGTATGGAGCAAAGGTGAAGCTGAGTAGGAAGGTATGGAGCAAAGGTGAAGCTGAGCAGGAAGGTATGGAGCAAAGGTGAAGCTGAGCAGGAAGGTATGGAGCAAAAGTGAAGCTGAGTAGGAAGGTATGGAGCAAAAGTGAAGCTGAGTAGGAAGGTATGGAGCAAAAGTGAAGCTGAGCAGGAAGGCATGGAGCAAAGGTGAAGCTGAGCAGGAAGGTATGGAGCAAATAGTGAAAGTATGGAGCAGTGAAGGTATAAGGAGCAAAAGTGAAGCTGAGCAGGAAGGTATGGAGCAAAAGTGAAGCTGAGCTGGAAGGTATGGAGCAAAAGAGAAGCTGAGCAGGAAGGTATGGAGCAAAGGTGAAGCTGAGCAGGAAGGTATGGAGCAAAGGTGAAGCTGAGCAGGAAGGTATGGAGCAAAGGTGAAGCTGAGCAGGAAGGCATGGAGCAAAAGTGAAGCTGAGCAGGAGGGCATGGAGCAAAAGTGAAGCTGAGCAGGAAGGCATGGAGCAAAAGTGAAGCTGAGCAGGAAGGTATGGAGTAAAAGTGAAGCTGAGCAGGAAGGCATGGAGCAAAGGTGAAGATGAGCAGGAAGGCATGGAGCAAAGTGAAGCTGAGCAGGAAGCCATGGAGCAAAAGTGAAGCTGAGCAGGAATGCATGGAGCGAAAGTGAAGCTGAGCAGGAAGCATCGAGCAAAGGTGAAGCTGAGCAGGAAGGCATGGAGCAAAAGTGAAGCTGAGCAGGAAGGCATGGAGCAAAAGTGAAGCTGAGCAGGAGGGCATGGAGCAAAAGTGAAGCTGAGCAGGAAGGCATGGAGCAAAAGTGAAGCTGAGCAGGAAGGTATGGAGCAAAGGTGAAGATGAGCAGGAAGGCATGGAGCAAAAGTGAAGCTGAGCAGGAAGCCATGGAGCAAAAGTGAAGCTGAGCAGGAATGCATGGAGCGAAAGTGAAGCTGAGCAGGAAGCCATGGAGCAAAGGTGAAGCTGAGCAGGAAGGTATGGAGCAAATGTGAAGATGAGCAGGAAGGCATGGAGCAAACGTGAAGCTGAGCAGGAAGGTATGGAGCAAATGTGAAGATGAGCAGGAAGGCATGGAGCAAAAGTGAAGCTGAGCAGGAAGCCATGGAGCAAAGGTGAAGCTGAGCAGGAAGGTATGGAGCAAATGTGAAGATGAGCAGGAAGGCATGGAGCAAACGTGAAGCTGAGCAGGAAGGTATGGAGCAAAGGTGAAGCTGAGTAGGAAGGTATGGAGCAAATGTGAAGATGAGCAGGAATGCATGGAGCGAAAGTGAAGCTGAGCAGGAAGCCATGGAGCAAAGGTGAAGCTGAGTAGGAAGGTATGGAGCAAATGTGAAGATGAGCAGGAAGGCATGGAGCAAACGTGAAGCTGAGCAGGAAGGTATGGAGCAAATGTGAAGCTGAGCAGGAAGGCATGGAGCAAAAGTGAAGCTGAGTAGGAAGGTATGGAGCAAAGGTGAAGCTGAGCAGGAAGGCATGGAGCAAAAGTGAAGCTGAGCAGGAAGGTATGGAGCAAAAGTGAAGCTGAGCAGGAAGGTATGGAGCAAAAGTGAATCTGAGTAGGAAGGTATGAAGCAAAGGTCAAGATGAGCAGGAAAGTATTGAGCACTGTTCAAAATGAACAGGAAAGTTTGGAGCGATGGTCAAACCGAGCAGGAAGGTATGGAACAAACTGTTTTCCTAACGCCTGATAATTACTAACAAAGTTGTCAAAAGATATGACAAAATAAACAATGAAGACATTTCAATGTAGTTATTGAGTACGGAAAGGGTGGTGATCGATTCACTGCGTTATCTAGACTGTTTTGCCCACGTAATATCGGCGACGAGGGGGATCACTAAGACTAGTATTCTCACGACAGTTGCTTGACAGTTGCCCCGTATGTGTCACCTATTAACCTCTGTTGTCCAATGTTATGAAAATATGTTGACATTTGAGTTGCCCTTTTTTATTTACATTTAACGCATTAGCAGCATAGTTTCCCACATAAATCACTACACGACACAGTGCGTAATTATTTGACTGTTTACATTGTATTGTTATTACGTCGCCGGTGTAAACTAATTATTTCATCAGAGTTTTAGCTGTGACCGTCACTGGCAGATACACGATAAGTGGTATGTCGTGTGTCATCCACACTCTAGAGCAGAAGCGCAATTAACATTGGAGGGCTGAAAACCGGATTTTCGGCAAAACCCCGGTTCGGCTGTCACGGAGCAAGACACCGGAAGTCGATAGGATGCTGTTGTGAAACATTTCGCCGCCACGACTTCATAATTTCAACTTATGACTGTTGCTTTTCGGCCACACTGACGACAAACAACGGAAGATGGAGGGACGGGCGCTATTGATAATGCTTAACAGCCCCACCTTCCGAATTTCAGATATACTATGGGAAGAGAGCTATGCCCTCCGTCTGGCTTCGCCGAGGCAAACACATTCACATAGGTGCAATTCCTATACTGTGGCGGCATTTACTCATGAAGACAATGTTTCCCCTCGTTGTTTTGCTTACAGCTTTGTTTTATTCGCAAAGAAAACATCAGGCCAAATTTTCAAGGAAACACGACCAAGCGTCTGATGGCTTCAATTGTACGCCGGCAATTTACCAATGGGTCCGTTAAAACAGTATTCTTAGGGAAAGCGGTAATCCTGGCTATTTTCAAGAACCGAATTATCGGGGATAGGTCCAGTGGTCTCCAGTCTATCGGACGGGTTGGCTGGCGTTATCTACGGCAAGAAATGGGTTAGCTTGCGTCATATGCTTAAGGGATGAGTGGGCTTGCGCCACCTATTACCAGTGACGGTTGGTTTGCGTCAGCAATTCTAAGGGACTTGATAGCATCACTCGTATCTCCAATCAGGTCTTCTATTCCGACAGCGCTCATATCATTTAATCCGTTTGACGGGTACATTTGCATTATCTATTCCGACGGACGGGTGCATTTGTATCATTTAGTCCGACGGAATGGTCCGCTTGCATCGTCTATTCCATCAGACGGATGGGCTTACAATTGATTCCATCGGACAGGTGCGTTATATCATTTATTCCGTCAGACGATTGCGCTTATATACGTATTCTCTCAGAATGTTGTGCTTGTGCCATATTTTCCGCCGGACGAGCGCGCTTTTATGATTTATTTTGTCAGACGGACGGGCTTACGTCGTATTTACCATCGGACGAGTTGGCATGATGCGTCTATTACGTCGTATGGTTCGTCCGACAAGTTGGCTTACATAATCTATTGTGTCGAACGGGTCGGCTCTCTACGCCCGTTATAGTGCCGCGCTGAAAAACTGGATGAAGTCGGACCCTTCACTTGCCAAACCTTAATCTGTCGTGATTGAGCAGTAGGCAGGGTGCCAACAAGCCGACTTATCGACAACTACTTCGTCCAACAACTGAGTCAATGTTCTGCCAGCTACAGACCGGTGCACACATCCTTACTACAGCTACTCACAAACCTACAACTACGTGACCATTTTATAACGTCTACATATTTGCTGACCTCGTCCATTTTCCAAACTGTCAACTCGTTTTGAAGAATAGATGTCAATTGAACAGAAATAATCGGTGTTTGCATTTCATCAGCTTAGGCAACTATAAGTACGTTTTGTGAAATGATCTCGTGTACGTTTTCAAGGCGTTACTCTAAGCGCGAAATTTGTCCTGAAAAAAAGATAAATATATTAGAAAAGTGATGTAAGTACATAACGCAGCACCCAGGTTTAGACGTCATTTCAACGTTTTTTTGGAACATTCAGCCACGTTGCAGTTAGTCCGCTAAATATATTCGTACACAAAATGAATAGCCAAATCGGCCTAACTATATATCTAGCTACAATTACTAGGCTACGTTTTACTAGAAGTTGCTAGGCTACTTTTTGGGTTGTTGTAATTGTCTTATGTTAATGTTACACTAGTTCTGTGTGTAGTTATTTGTTTTTCTATTTATTAGCTTTATATCGCGGGTAATATCTAAGTTAATTCACGAGCGATTATTTGTTTTTGTAAGGCCATGGACAATGAAGATTCAGTTTCTGACCGAGTCTAAAGTTTTGAAAGTGTATTTTCACTGACATATGTCCAATTTAGATATTTCTGTCCGAATCTCATTTGTTTGATATTTTCTTGCATGAATAATGCCTACATTCCTCTTTGATACGAAAAATAATACTTTGTATTATATTCAAACAGGAAGGTGGAATTCCGTGTAGTGCTGTACCAATCCACCGTAGTCTGTGCGTTAGCGGCGCCGGTAATCTAACCGTAAACAACGTCATCCTCGCCATAAATCACGCGATCCGTTTTGGCTAATATCGTCCTCCGATCACTGACACAATTAATAACAGAATCGTCCGCCGGTTACTATCGGCCATACAGCACGCTGGCCCGCTTAGCCGAGCAGGTACGGGCGTTCACGAAGGCCGGTGGGTAAGTCAGGTCATGTTGTGGTTGCGGTTATCTGCTTCTTTGCGTCTTCACGATGATATGACCCATACAACGTGGCCAATACAGCATAGGATATAACGCGGTGCTTGAATCACCACCAGCGTGTATTTGGTTAGGGTGCTGCAAATCGCTCCAGATTACTGATCAAAGTTAGCAAGATGCTCTCGCCCGTATCTAGACGTAACAGTATCTGAAGAACAGCATCTGCTATGCATTTGCGCTTCCGTGGTTGTTAATCAAAGCGACGTGCCACGGGTTAATTTAGTGAACGTGGGTGGTATCCGCCAAGACTTGAAGAAGAATGAACAATAACTGGTTGTTCGTATCTCCGTATTGTAAATATGCGGAATTATGTTTCTAAATACAATTATATAGCATGATGACTGTTAGTAAATATAGCAATTTCGAGTTCATGAATTGGCTAAAATCGAATAATTACAAGGACGATTCACAAATTTAAGTAACATAATTTGAAAAGTCAAAATGCCGAGGTACTTCTTTTATATACATTTAAACGTTTCAACGCCTAATCGCCGTGTGTGGAAAGAATTCCGACCGGCTACAAAATAGTACAATTACTACGCGAAGATTAGGCAATATCAATATTCGTCAATGCAATTCTGTAGACACACAAGTTCAACTTCATGTAGCACACATAAGAAAGCAGGTATACAAAGTAATCAATTCGCCGTACCACATGTCTACATTGCATTGCCGTAATGGAAGAGAAAAAAAGGAAACGGAGCATGTCATGACTACACACAACTTTAAACGTCTAGACATGTGACAAATCCAAAACGAAAGCAGTGTCCCTCATACACAGACTCCCGCGCGCGCAACACACACACACACACACATACACCCACACCCACACCCACACCACACACCACACCCACACACACACACACACACACACACACACACACACACACACACACACACACACACACACACACACACACACAACACACACAACACACACACACACACACAACACACACACACACACACACACACACACACACACACACACACACACACACACACACACACACCATTAACACCGTTATCCATACGATTCCCATGCCACGTATTTTTGCAAAGCTTTTTTCTCCCATTCAATCACGCAAAACTTGAAATTTTCGTCGTTAAATGAAGACTATCCGATTTCTTTATTTGTATTGCAGGATTCCGGGAGACTGCGTTCGCCTACAGTCTATCGTCGTCGGCCCTCGTGCATGCATTGGCGCGTGCGTGCGGGCGTGGCGCGCTCGAGCGGTGCTCGTGCGACGAGGCGGGCGACGCACGCGCCAACCGCGAGGCGTGGCGCTGGGGCGGCTGCGGAGACAACATCAAGTTCGGTCTGAAGACGAGTCGTCGCTTTCTGCGCTCGCACCGCTGGGGCAGAGACCTGAAGGCGCGCGTCGATCACCACAACAGCGTCGTCGGCATGCGGGTAAGACTGGGGACATGTACTTCCGATCTCTGCCTCCCTCCCTCCCTCCCTCCCTCCCTCCCTCCCTCCCTCCCTCCCTCCCTCCCTCCCTCCCTGCCTCCCTCCCTCCCTCCCTCCTCCTCCCTCCCTCCCTCCCTCCCTCCCTCCCTCCCTCCCTCCCTCCCTCCCTCCTCCTCCTCCCTCCTCCTCCTCCCTCCCTCTCTCTCTCTCTCTCTCTCTATATATATTTTATATATATATATATATATATATATAGAGAGAGAGAGAGAGAGAGAGAGAGAGAGAGAGAGAGAGAGAGAGAGAGAGAGTATAGTTGTTAAAAATGTAAATATCACCGAAAATACAGACATAACTAAATTACGAAAAACATTGACGAAAGACATTTGAACTGAGAAAAAACATAAAGTGGACAAATTAAACATTTTGTGTTTCCTGACCACTCCTGCGTAGAAAATTCAAAACCATACATATCAACCAATACGCCTATATATTTTCCATCTCTAACTGGCCGGAAACACTACACATCCTATTCTTGTTAGCTGTGTTGCTTTCACATGATTACGTGAGATAAAACATGTTACGATAACGAGTGGTTTACAGCCACAACGCCACAACGACTGACTTTGCTACAGTCGCTGTCGGCCTAGTACGCCTTCTGAAACGCTGCCAGACGAAATCCGCTCTCACCCAAATGCAGGCTCATTTGTGAATATAGTTAGGCGAGTATCCAACGATGGAAATATTTGCACGTCGTTTTTTGTTATCAAAACATCAGTGACATCCCAAAGAAAAACACAACAGTAACGCAAACTGTGCCAAAGGTGGGCTTTTCTATTACCTTGAAAGCACGTCCAGTTAAAGACAATGTGGCCCAATGGCTTAACATTGGCCTAAACAATGTGCCAATTGTTGCCATTCCAGACTACTGCCATGCAGTAGGTGCATTCTGACGCTCACAATTTGCCCAAGGCTAGCATTCCAAGCGAGTAACTGCCATTTTTTTCAATACCAACATAGGCCAGCTGGAGTACTCTCTTGGTAGGTGGATTATTTGTCGCCTTCACAAAGAATTGGCACACATCCCATAATTCATAGCGAGCGGAAACATATTGTCTGCTATAACGTTCTAGATTATACTTCCGTATCGACAAAAATGAACTATACAGCACTAATGTAACGCGTACGAGTGAAATATAAACTATTACGTTTAATCGCTGTTACGAGGTTTCCCATAATGCATCTCTGCGTGACCGCTGTGCCTTTTGAATAATATATTCCAGTGCATAGTTGTTTATGACATATGAAATCGTGCGGCTACGTAACTTATAATAATAATCTTAAACAGAGTCCATTTCCCGGAACGACGACTGGCCCGCAAGAGCGATAGTCGCATTATCCCCTTTCCCGACCAGACTAAACACGCCCGTCACGTGGTTACCACGTGTCCTTATTTCGGGCACAGTTCATTTTTCCACCCCTAGGTAAAAGGTGCAATCCATACATCACGGTAACCCAAGTTATAATAAGCCTCCCGACTGGAGTGGGATCACTCCCACCCCTCTCCCTTCCTTCCGGCGTCTCGAGCGAGGTCGAAACGTCAATCGACCTCGACGATTACGCCGCATTACGTATTGTTTATACGGCGGAATCGTACGCCGTCTCTCCGGCTAGACGAGATTAATTGCCCCGTTGAAAGAACGGCTGTGTCGTCTCATAAAACAGCTTCGATTAGTGCCGGCGGAGACTGGCGGTGAAGACGGTTAGGGGTGCGCCTACCGTCGCCCCAAACAAACGCGGCGATGGGAATGCGCAACGATATTATAACGAGAAAGAAGCTTATCGCCTGACAGGTGTCTTCCGGTGCATTTTGTGGAGGT
>JAODUO010000480.1:90000-100000 GCA_025642075.2 Ridgeia piscesae
GTTTCTTCTTTGCAGACGGTCCAGAAAGGAATGCGGAGGACGTGCAAATGTCACGGAGTATCGGGTTCATGTACAGTCAAAACGTGCTGGCGCCAACTTTTGCCGTTTCATTTAACTGCAACGCAACTAAAACAAAAATACAACAAATCTGTGAAAGTCGTCATGTCGACAAACAGCGCTACGGGCAAAAGACAACTAATTAAGTTACGTCGCCGTCGAAAACAGACGGCGTTGCATGCGCCGAGTCGGAAAGATCTTGTGTACATCGAAAAGTCCCCGAACTACTGCAAGCGAAGCGCCTTCTCGCTTGGCACTCGAGGCCGAGTCTGTGACAAACAGAGCAACTGTGACGTCATGTGTTGTGGGCGGGGCTACAACGTAATGACGAAACAAGTGACGACGCCTTGTCGTTGCCGGCACGTCTGGTGTTGTTACGTCAAATGCGAGACGTGCGTTCAGAATATAGACGTGTACACGTGTAAGTAAATACTGAGTAGGTCTACTGTGAGAAAATGACTCCAGTGTTCAACTCTCCAGAGGTATCATTGTAGCACTGAGCTGAAGTGGCGTCCCCTGGTGGCGGGCTGTGAACACATGTCTGTGTCGAGTCGTACGACGATGTCTCTTTGTTCTTTCAAGAAACAATGCACCCGATCGGCCGGGCGACATTCTTGCTCGACAACCGAATAATACGTTGTTCACCAATCTGGCAAACGGTTCTTAATTTAATTCAGTCTTCATTTTCGAGATGGGATTCGTCAGGAGTTTGAATCCAGAGTATATACGTTTAGTGTACTAAGATGCTGGTTTGGCAAGACGACTGATGAGGCGAATACAGACATAAATGTAACAGTATTATTGCTGGAGCTCAGTGGATGTTTGGATCTGGAAGATCCTATTAGAAGTGCGCACTGTTTCGCATACATGTGCGTTTTGCGACTTACAGCTTATCTTTATAAATTTATAATTTATTATATATATTATATATATATATATATATATATATATATATATATATATATATATATATATATATATATATATATATATATTGTATGTCGCCTTTGTCCCCCAAAAATGTAAATTGATAAGGGCACGACACGCGAACTTGCAACAATACATGATTGACTATATTCGGTCCGGCCGTATGATGAAATGTCATTGGTTCTTATTTTGGCCAGCTACACGTGTCACACGTATTTATCCAGTCTACATGTATACAGAGTATTGCATAGCGCGCATAGTTTCACTTATAAGAACGGCGAGATAATCTGGAACAGATTAGAGAGTTAACTTAATGACAAATGTTCAGCAAGTCGAAAAAGAAAGCAAAATCGCATGTTCCCATGGCGGTCAAATCAAAGTCACATAGCGTGTAAATGGTTTGTTCTTATGTTTGAGCGGTTGTTCGGGCATTTCAGCTCCACTTTGAGATGGTATATGTAGGACGCTCGTGTGTGCGATTGCATGCGTGCATGTGAACGTGTAATTATACAGACCGATACAATTTGCTGTGGTAAATACTAATTACGTTGCTGCGCATTACGCTATTCATTTACCACTGTTGGAAACATTCCAAGTCATTCTGCCTTCTCGCACAACACATACGAGTTTATACTCTTCTACACGAGATAAAAGTGTTACTTTGACTGTTCGTACAACTTTCGACGAATACATAGGCTAGGATTTCCTTAGAGATGTGTTGACATTAATCGCAAATGATGGAAATGCTGATTTATTTAATTGTGTAAAGTTGCATGGATTGTACAATTGAAATATGTAAATAAACGTTGATTTACGCCTGTGATGCAGTATGTAACTAGGACAACAGCTACTCACATTTTTCGTCACTAAATATCTAGACTGGTCATCTGAGGAATAAGACATAATTCTCATAATAAATAATCACACTTGGTAGGATACAAAAGTTTTGGATATCACAGCGCGATCTATTTTTTAGAACGATAGTTTGACAGTAGAAACATAGCTCATTTATTGTAGCCCGAAACAGTAGTTATCCATATAAATTGGGATTATTATTGTTATAATTTTTTGTTTTAGTTAACGTTGTTTTCTAAATAGACACATGCGGAGATCAATGGTATCCGAAAGGCTTCTGGTGGTAGCAACATAGTGCTCACATAGATTCCCACGCATGCACGCACGTACACACTCAAACGCACACCCACACACGTGAATAATGGTCGTAACCGCGATGCAGTTTCTTCAACATTACTGTAGTTCTTGCGATGATATATTGGTACCTGTGTAGTCGCTAGGTGGCGACACGTTGTTTTAAACCATGGTATTATAGTTTTCAATTCTACCAGGTATCTCGATATTTGTTTTAATATCCTGGTAATATATTAAATACACCCTAACGACGTGGATAGAAGCACTTGAATTGGATTCATATTTCTCGTCAGTTGCGCCATTATTGGTGACATTTCTCAGTCCAAAACAGATAAATTAAACAGGATGTACAAAATTTCTTCCTATATAGCAAGATCGAATTTCATTCCATCAGGACCCATATTTCGAACCTAATATGTTGACAGGTACACATAAAATACAACCACAGCCTGTCTGCGTGCATGCTAAAGTGAAACAGATATAACTGATTGCATTATAAAGTATATCCTTGTAGAGCAACAGGCCAGGCCAATGTTATCGCATTACAGTCCGTAGTGTATTAATAATAATATCACTTGTATTAGTCTTTAGAAACCAAGCTCCGAAGCGCATCAAGACAACAGGCCTGCTTATATGAAAACTAGATGAGCGATATTAGGAGAACAAAACAGATGGATACGGTAGCGAGATATATTATAGTGATGAATAATCAAGGCAAAGGGAACATTTAGATGACGGCAGAATTGTGTAATAATTTATACTGATCGATTACTAAGAGGAGCGTGTTCAGTTATTGTAACTAAAGAAAAGTCTGCGTTTCCGTTGGAATTGAATTTAGGAACAAATAGTAAGTCAACACTAGATGGCCGATACTGGGTAGGGTTTCTTACAGTAGTAACTAAGCGATGACGATAGACACGTTGAGGCGTGATTCGTGGATTAAGATTATGTCCCAAGACAATGCAGTTTCTGCTATAGATATTGCATACGACGTATCATTACTATAAATCCATTGTAGGTGCACCTGACCGAAAAAGAAATCAATAGAAGCAATTACCTTTCTGTTTGTTTTTGTACATCGCCGGTTGACAGATCGGAGGCCAGGAGTTCAAATAAGGGAATGTCCATGGAAAGAGACGAATATTGGGATGAGCTAAATTTAAATAGTTCAAAGTTAGCATATTAATGTGTAGGCGATATTCACGTTTCTTTGCATGTCATGATGTTAGCTTTTGTTCACAGGTATACCATATCGGCTACGCCTGCTTATGAGGACTAGTAACGTTTAATTTGCGTGGCTAGCAAGTGTACATGGACGATTTACTGGGGTAATTATTTAAGCTATTGGGCGAACAGTGGATAGGATCAGCATAAAAAATTGTGCGACAAACAAGAGAAAGTAAGTGCATCTATACTGACAACTCCAGTTACACACAAGTGGCCTGATACGGCATTCAAAACGTTCGTATTGTTTAAAGATTAGGAATGTTTTATTGGCAAATAAATACACGGAATATGGAAATAAATAGACGCACTGTGTTAGTGCGAACACTCGTAGACTATATACAAACATATCGTTAGCACACTGCAGAACAATGCACCAGTTAGAAAACGGAAAACATGTTAACTTATTACTTTGTACACAGTTAATGGCAATGGTATCCATCATAAAAGTTACGTGCGCTGTGGCACAGTATAGTGAGGTTAATTAACTAACTAATATTTACAATCGGTCGCACAGTATGTCTACCGCACGCGACCACGGTTTGTACATATGAAATGCAATTATAAAATAATGTTCACTCGACAGGTTTGTTTAACGAAACGTCGCGCCACTTATCTATCACATCGCCTTAGGTAAATTGTGAAATTATCGGAAAATACAAAATAATTGTTTTACTTTGATACGATATGCATTATATTGGTTAGTTTCCGCTAAATTCAGATGTAAAATCGTTTGTAAATGTAATATATCGGACTGCTTTACGTTTTGTCCGAAGGCAAACAACTACACGATCCAAAGACCGCTATCTATAAGAATGACCAAATTATAATGGGATGACGTAATTACGTAATCTTTTGATATTACATAATTACATCACACAACGAGTGGCATAATCATTATTACGTACTTTCATGCAGTGATGAACACATTATACTGATATTTGAATACAATTATTTGGATAACTAACTGAATTGACGTTGTTATTACTATATCAGTGACATACGTTCGTTTAAGTGGGAACATTTTATCAGCTATATTTCTGGGGGTCGTTTCACTAAGGTCCATTCGAGCTCATAAGATTTGCTCTTTAACATATCAAGCGTTCCTTGACAATGAGATTTCGTACTGAAAAGAGTCAACATCATGATGCCCGGCTGGGACACTTTGGTCATTATGAGACGGAAATTGCGTCATTGATGATGGGTTTTTTTTGCATTTTTTTAAACCCCTTAAACGTTATTTGTAATGATCGATTTTCTTATGAGCTCCACATCTTTCTGAGACGGTCCCCTGAGCTAGTTCAACAAACAAAACACATTCCAGTATTATACGTTCCTGTTTTCAGTAAACTGAAATCCTCTGACGTTCTTATCATCCATTAAAAATCGCACTGGTTCTGTTGATGCGAAACCTTTCTAATATACACCGCATTTCTCCATCACAGAATGACGTAATAAAATAAACGCTCAATATACAACATTAAGGCTATATATAGTATTTATATACAATCATCATTTTAACAGCAATCTTCGCCATTTGCATGTTGGTATTTTATGTATGATTTACCGACGGATAGACGCTTTATCTAGCGTTTAGGCAGCCGGACAACGTCGTCCAAACGTCTTTGCATTACTAGTGGCCCAGTCAGATACGTACGATGAACAATGTTGGTTTCTATATATGATGCCGCGATGAATCATCGTATGTTATCGCCACTGTCGTGGAAAGTGTTGACAGCGTCAGTGCGACACACTGCCTTTGTAAGCTACGCAACGAAGTCCCGATACTACATTAACCTGAGAAACCGCTAACTAGAGTAGTTACCGCGGATTTCTGAACACTGCACCGCGAACCATTGCATTCGTCTGCTAACAAGGGTCAGCGGTATCGACTGTGAGTCATATGACATAAATGTTTGTCACTGCTTCGCAAGAAGAAGCGACTCGACCTAATGTGTTCGTTCGATGACACGCTTTGTTAGCAATGTGTTGCCGATGTTGACCGGTTGACGGTTTAGTCAGTCAATACAATGACGTTGGTAAGTTCTTACTCATTGCATCGCGATATACATCAGCGTGTCCTCTTTCATGCTAAGCATCATTAGATCTGAACAAAAGCAGTCTTTGTCGAGAGTAGTGAAAACCAATCGGAATTTCGAAGTGGTCGATATACTTCTGCGTGTCGCAATCCTTGCATTACACATAGGTCCTGCGTGACGAACTCCTCGTGTAACCCGCGGCGCCCTCTGCCGATCAACTATGATGACATTTTGCAAAGTTCTGCCACCAGGTGTGTATGGGGCATGCAAACTGAAATTTACACAGCGCGGCAACGTCAGCTGCACCATCCACAGGTCCCCTTTCTCCTCTTTTGCTTCACCGTATCAAAGACACATATATCGGATCTTTGTTTTCGTACAAATGTCGCACGTCACTTTACAGCACCAGTGAAATATGCAGTTGCATCGTTCCTGCGCCATGTACGACACCGACCGATATCCCCGATCGCAACACATCAGGTCGCAACCATCGACGCCAATGGACGTCGCGTTGCACTCCCGCCCTCTCGTGCCCTTGAAGCCGATCGAATTGTCTCTCTCGCAGTAGTTCGGCGAGTTCTCGTAGTAGACCAAGTCTCGCAGGCTCGGCGGCTTGTGGTTGCTGTCGACGGGAATAAGGTTGAACCTCCGCGAACGTTTCCTCCGCTGACCTCTGTTCACAGAATTGCCTAGAACAAAACGACCAGCCGCATGATTGTTACTGTGTGTTGTAATATACTTACTTAATATCATGTTTTATATATTTATTTTAGTATCTATGACAATTATAGTATTAATGTATTATAATATATTTATATTATAATATATATATATATATATATATATATATATATATATTATATAATTATTATTATATATATATA
The DNA here is from genome assembly GCA_025642075.2 of Ridgeia piscesae. NCBI lineage: Eukaryota > Metazoa > Annelida > Polychaeta > Sabellida > Siboglinidae > Ridgeia > Ridgeia piscesae. The sequence continues at coordinate 96,281 of JAODUO010000480.1, forward strand.
TAATATTATATATATATATATATATATATATATATATTATATATATTATATATATTATATATGTGACTTTTACCTTTAATGGTATTATTCGTATTCGTATATTTCGACAGAATGTATTGCTGTTTTTGTAAAAAAAAAATCGTCCAAATTGTACAGTTAAGCGTTCTGTTATGGCTAATAAAATATACAGTTGAACTGTTTGGCTTGTAAACACATAAAAACATGCACGATTAAAATAAAAGATTTCTCAGAAGGCCAGATTGACATTATATTGTAGGTATTTTTGGAACAACCCGTAGAAGGTTGAATGAATGTCAAAAAACACCAATATCTGACCGAGTTAGATTAGAACACCTGATTCAAAAGGTGCATATTTGTAATCAAATGTACCTTATTTAGGTCGTTATCTTAGGAATGTTTAGGTTTAAGTCGGCACTTCATAAAACACGCACTTGCATTGCCATAGCCAATTTTAAGTTTCGCTAAGTACTTGCAATATACCAATATGTTGTTAATGTATTGCAAACATTTCGCAACGTTTTTCAAGATTGTTCGCTTATGAAGGTTGTTCATCCAAATGCATGGGTCGATATCTACGAAATGAAACACATTATGCGTCATAGCATGCGGTGTTAACACCACATTAAAATTACGCCATTGTGTGTATTTGGAGTGACTCGCGATTGGAATTGTAGCGTGCTAATGCAGTCCTTATAACTTTTACATTTTGGCAGTTTACTGTTTTGGCCAGGGCGTCTGAATGCAGACGTGTGCATTGAGACAACTGAAATAGTACCCTAATCCTCTTTCGTGCCTGCTTTGCCGAAGTCACTAAACGGACTTTTATATTCCTGCACAAAGTCTTATTAATCCGTTATGCTTTGTTAGTTGCTAAACATGTTGAATGCATACACAGTAATATTTCTGACAGTGCACGCTTTAGTTTTCCCACAGGTACCTTTTCGTGTTCACTTGCTAAATGGATACTCGGTTGTTTGAACTTCCGTAATTTATTTCCACACACGCTGACAAATCACGATAAAATAGGAAAGTTTTATAGTCAGGTTAATTACACCGCTATTACCAAACTCGTCACTCATCGTTGGCAGTACAAATTTTCCTGCATGACATACATTGCAACATTTGTTCCGTAAGTTCGTTTCGTTCGTTTTTATAAAATTGACCTACTGACACTTTGAAATCCAAAAGTGAAATCTAACATGAACGAGCCAGTAGGCATATTAATGTTTGTACCGACAGTCACTGGTATTAGGCAAAGAGACAGTCATTGGTATTTGGCAAAGAGACAGTCACTGGTATTAGGCAAAGAGACACTCACTGGTATTTAGCAAAGAGACAGTCAATGGTATTAGGCAAAGAGACAGTCACTGGTATTAGGCAAAGAGACAGTCATTTGTATTTGGCAAAGAGACAATCATTGGTATTAGGCAAAGAGACAGCCATTTGTATTTGGCAGAGACATTCATTGGTATTAGGCAAAGAGACAGTCATTGGTATTAGGAAAAGAAACAGTCACTGGTATTTAGCAGAGACAGTCATTGGTATTAGGCAAAGAGACAGTCACTGGTATTAGGCAAAGAGACAGTCATTTGTATTTGGCAAAGAGACAATCATTGGTATTAGGCAAAGAGACAGCCATTTGTATTTGGCAAAGAGACATTCATTGGTATTAGGCAAAGATACAGTCATTGCTATTAGGCAACGAAACAGTAATTGGTGTTAAGCAAATAGACAGTCACTGGTATTAAGCAAAGAGACAATCTCTGGTACTTTTGGCAAAGAGACAGTCACTGGTATTAGGCAAAGAGACAGTCACTGGTATTAGGCAAGGAAACAGTCACTGGTATTAGGCAAAGAGACCGTCACTGTTATTAGGCAAAGAGACAATCACTGGTATTTGGCAAAGAGACAGTCACTGGTATTAGGCAAAGAAACAGTCACTGGTATTAGGCAAAGATACAGTCACTGGTATTTGGACAAGAGACAGTCATTGGTATTAGGCAAAGAAACAGTCACTTGTTTTAGACAAAGAGTCACTCACTGGTAATAGCAAAGAGACAGTCACTGGTATTAGGCAAGGAAACAGTCACTGGTATTAGGCTAAGAGACAGTCACTGATATTAGGCAAATAGACAGTCACTGGTGTTAGGCAAAGAGACAGTCACTGGTATTTGGCAAAGAGATAGTCACTGGTATTTAGCAAAGAGACCATCACTGGTATTAGGCAAAGAGACAGTCACTGGTACTTGGCAAAGAGACAGTCACTGGTATTTGGCCAAGAGACAATCATTGGTGTTAGGCAAAGAGACAGTCACTGGTACTTGGCAAAGAGACCATCACTGGTATTAGGCAAAGTGACACTCACTGGTATTAGCAAAGAAACAGTCACTGGTATTTGGCAAAGATACATTCTTTGGTATTAGGCAAAGTGACAGTCACTGGTATTTGGCAAAGATACATTCTTTGGTATTAGGCAAAGTGACAGTCACTGGTATTTGGCAAAGAGACAGTCACTGAGATTAGGCAAAGAGACATTCACTGGGATTTGGCAAAGAGACACTCGCTAGTATTAGGCAAAGAGGCAGTCACTGGTATTAGGCAGAGACAATCACTGGTATTTGGCAAAGAGACAGTCACTGGGATTTGGCACAGAGACAGTCACTGGGATTAGGCAAAGAGACATTCACTGGGATTTGGCAAAGAGACAGTCATTGGTATTAGGCAAAGATGCAGTCACTGGTATTATGCAAAGAGGCAGTCACTGGTATTTGGCAAAGAGACAGTCACTGGTATTAGGCAAAGAGACAATCACTGGCATTTGGCAAAGAGAGAGTCACTGGTATTAGGCAAAGAGACAGTCATTGGTATTTGGCAAAGAGACAATCACAGGTATTTGGCAAAGAGACAGTCTCTGGTATTTGGCCAAGAGACAGTCACTGGTATTAGGCAAAGATGCAGGCACAGGTATTAGGCATAGAGACATTCACTGGCATTTGGCAAAGAGACAATCACTGGCATTTGGCAAAGAGACAGTCACTGGTATTAGGCAAAGAGACAGTCATTGGTATTAGGAAAAGAAACAGTCACTGGTATTTAGCAAAGACAGTCATTAGTATTAGCAAAGATACAGTCATTGCTATTAGGCAACGAAACAGTCATTGGTGTTAAGCAAATAGACAGTCACTGGTGTTAAGCAAAGATACAATCTCTGGTACTTTTGGCAAAGAGACAGTCACTGGTATTAGGCAAAGAGACAGCCAATGGTAATAGGCAAAGAGACAATCTCTGGTACTTTTGGCAAAGAGACAGTCACTGGTATTTGGCAAAGAGACAGTCACTGGTATTAGGCAAAGAAACAGTCACTGGTATTAGGCAAAGATACAGTCACTGGTATTTGGACAAGAGACAGTCATTTGTATTAGGCAAAGAAACAGTCACTTGTTTTAGGCAAAGAGCCACTCACTGGTAATAGCAAAGAGACAGTCACTGGTATTAGACAAGGAAACAGTCACTGGTATTAGGCTAAGAGACAGTCACTGATATTAGGCAAATAGACAGTCACTGGTGTTAGGCAAAGAGATAGTCACTGGTATTTAGCAAAGAGACCATCACTGGTATTAGGCAAAGTGACAGTCACTGGTATTTGGCAAAGAGATAGTCACTGGTATTTAGCAAAGAGACCATCACTGGTACTAGGCA
>JAODUO010000480.1:107500-117500 GCA_025642075.2 Ridgeia piscesae
CCGAGCGCTGCAGGGCCGAGCGCCTTCGCATGCAGCGCTAGGGCGGACGGCGTCGATGATAACCCATTATTTGGCGGGCGTGATTGATCGCCCCGGGATCAGTGGCACTCGACTTGGGAGGTTCTCCCGGCAAGTCAGTCAAGCGAGCCGCCCCTCCAGCTAATGGCCGTGGGACGGTCTCAATTACCCTTCCGTCGAGTCTTCTTAGACTCAGTCGGTTAAACAGAACACAAGCCTATAGTGTGTGTCGACCTCAGAGTCTGACTGATTGTAATCGCAGGTGATCTTATAGCATATGTCCGTTGCCGAGCTAAGTCTACGTCGTCTGGGGTGGATTCCTGCAGAGCTTGTTTTAAAACTACAGCCCCTACAATTATTTTGAATTCCCGTTTCGTACACAAGTGTTGGTAGCTATTTTTCGACCGATTACGAATGTTCGTTTTCTTTTGGATTAAATATGGTGAATAACAGTGTGTTTGTCATAAATATTAAATAATACTAAACAATATCAAGTCAGGCCAGTATTACCTGGTATCCAGTAGGAACGCAGAAGCCATTTGGTGGAAGTATGTGTGTCTAATATTACGTTTTTGCGGTGATATCCTAAGGGCACACTCACGAGTTTACGCATCACGTGTGAATATAATCGGGTACATTCCGTGGTTACATTACCGGCGGAACTCAACAGACGATTTAAGTAACATTATTCGACATCCTGTATGCTGGTTTATTCGATAACATTCTGCTGGACTACTGTCGCAAACGCGTGCGACTCTGATACGAGCAGTAGGCCCAGATCCGGCTGAGTCCTCACCAAACGACCACAAAGGCTATCGTTGACGCCGGCGGCGGGTGACTAAGCGAAATTACAGGTTCCTGTGAACTGCGGATAACAGTCAGCCGTTGGTTGTGGTAACATATTGTGTTTTACGATCGCGATTAATGGAGAAACATTTTTGCTGTTGTCTTTTGTGCCTGTCGATATGAATTGAGACGGGTTTTTTTCGATCGGAAAATGTGGGATGATGTAATTAAGCTATCGTATTAAAATTGCCTATGCGTTTTTGGTTTTCGTTCCATTTGTTTTATTAGGGGTATGGGGATGTATTTAATATATATATATATATATATATATATATAGGTGAGGCTGAGGCTGAGGCTGAGGAGCTGAGGATGACGATGACGATGACGATGACGATGACGATGACGATGACGATGACGATGACGATGACGATGACGATGACGATGACGATGACGATGACGATGACGATGACGATGACGATGACGATGACGATGACGATGACGATGACGATGACGATGACGATGACGATGTTGAGAAGAATTAAAGGAGTAACACTGAGAGACAAAGTAAAGAGTGTGGACGTCAGAAAGGAGCTAGGAGTGAACAGTATACAAGAGAAAGTCAGAGAAATGAGACTACGCTGGTATGGACACATGCAGAGAATGGAAGAAAACAATGAAGTGAGAGCAGTTGTTGACATGAGAGTGCCAGGAAAAAGACCAAGGGGGAGACCAAGAGGGAGATGGATGGATTGCGTCCGAAGGGATATGCAGGCACTGCGGATCACCCCGGAGGATACCCAGGACAGAACATTCTGGAACCTATTGGGAAAACGCGAAGAAGAAGAAAAAGATATATATATATATATATATATATATATATATATATATATATATATATATATAAATATAAACCCTAATAAAACAAATGGAACGAAAATCAAAAACGCATAGGCAATCTAATGTATTTACTTTTTCCATGCTGATTTCAGAGAGGATCCGGTAGCACTTCGTATACTCATAATTAAATAAAATCCATGGTCACAAGTGTTGGCACACCGTGATGGATCCTGTCAGAAATCAGCATGGAAAATGTAAAGATATTAGATTCTACATTGATGCCAAATGTTAAAAGTACGTTTTGTAAGTATATGACCATTGTTAATTTATTCATGATATCTACAAACGGATATACGATTTTATTAAAGACATATATCATATTACTTATGCTATTCACATTCTACATTTCCTAGAAAGCAAAATCTCAACTTAATTAATGGGATGTTGCAAAACAATTTCAAATTTTGCATCTAATGTAAACATAACTACAACTGCGTTTACGATCCACACTGAAACTAAAATTGGAATCACATCACGGAGAAGCAAAATAACCTACTTCAAAAGACTGCTAAATGATCACACGAAACGTCATTGTTATTTTTATTTACCACTACGCTTTGCTTCCTTGATCGTTAAATTCATCTTGGTTTAAATATTCATAAAACATGCCATTGACGTCACACCGTGCAAACTGCAATACTTCAAATATGTATCTTATATTCGACCATAACGTACACTCCTCTAAACATGAACTCCACGCGTAATTTTTTTATAACACCTGCAAAGTATTGGGTTTGCTGGGTTTCGTGTGTACATTCACGCAGGACGGTGTTCACTGGTGACCGTACGCCCTTATCTCTGCAGTGTTATCGCTGATTGATTTTGCGAGATAATATCTTGTTTACGACAGTGCACGCCACACGCGTAACGTACACAGGTTGAACGTTATCAAGTGGCCACTCCTTGAGCTGTCGCAACTCGTGTTACACAATGAAGACAGAGGACAGGGTCACTAATACTCTCTCCAGTGCGTGTTTTCGTGAACAGAACTACAGCTAGATTCTTGTCAGAGTATTGGTTTGCCAACACGAAGGTGTGTCTTTCCAGAAAAAAGGTTGGCATGAATTAAGATATCGGAGGTTATATCTATGTTTGGTGTGTAACGCTCTCCAAAGAAAACATAAAGGGGTATGGAATAAAACAATATAGAGTAAATTGGTGTCAAGCGCTGTTTAAATTTTGGTTTGATTTGGCTTAAGAAAAACAATGATGGTTGTCTTTGAGCATAAGCGAGTCTATATCTCGATATCATGGATGAAAATACTCAGTGGGAAGAATTTATTGGGCCGCTTTATTAGCATGCAGTTACCAAGTTCTATACATTTAATTTGGTTTGGAAATTCAATCCTATTTCGCCAAATATAAAGTGCCTAGGTACCAACCAGAACATGTCAAAGCGCTTTGCTGTGTAATAATAACAAATGTTATCAATAATCTATTAAATTGTATTTTTCCCGAAACCAGTCGAAATGTTGCCAAACATGCACACACAAAATATTAGGATGTTGTGGAGTACGCGCAGTCACACAAATGCCTCATTCGACATGGAATAACGCTGATTTGAGGTAGAGCACGTGGTAGCAGTGGAAGAGGAAAGGGAAGAAAAGGGAGGACAAAAAGACAATTAGAACAAAAACCAGAACAGAAAAACAAAAACCGAAAGACGAACAATAAAACAATTGAAAACACGAAATAAAAGAAGAAAAAGAAGAAAACGAAGCGTCGTGATTACCTGGCGACTCACCAGACGTCCAGCCTCATTGTTGTGTAGGTTCATCATGTACCGCAAGTCTCGCCCTTTCTCGACGGCGTCGATGAAGTTACGCGAGAACCGATGCCCGAAGTCGGCGTTGTCGCTGCAGCCGCCCCACTCCCAATCGCGGTCGTCCGGCGTGCGTCGGCGCGTGCGACGCCCGCACGTACACGTGTAGATGCTGCCCTCGCTGCACGCGCGCGCTATCGTGTGCACGAGTGCAGCGCTCGTGAGTGCGTAGATGAACGCCGTCTCCCGGCAACCTGCAACGCGAGTACCCGGATGTAGACTGGATGACGGGAAATTAATAATTGAATTGCGAAAACGAAACCAACACATTTTGTATGTATTTATCTAACTATAATCCGAGTGTTTATCTATGAATGATTGTTAACATGCATCTCTATTGTCAAAATGTCAAGGTTTAACCTATGACCCGATGAATTGGACATAAGATCTGTTTAGCATGGACCTTTAGCTGTTAACTACCTCAGTACACGACGCAACACGCAATCACACATTAGAGATGTGCGCGTATCCCTCGCTAAAATTGACGTCGTATTGACACTCACATTAGTAAACTCGAATAAGTGTCAGCATTTTGTTGATCAACAAAGCGGTCAAACCGCATACAAAACATTCTGATGTCAAACACAGCTGTATCGGAGGCAGGCTGAGATAAATGCCAATTCCTTGAAACGCTTCTTGAAGTCTGACTCTCAGATATCGTTCCTTGAAGACGGGATCTCAAGAATCGTTCGTCGAAGATGTCTCAAAAGACCACACCAAAGTTGGTGTATACGCTATCGGAAAGACGTGTTTTGTGTCGTTATTTATAGTATTCCCATTATTTCTATTATTTTATTTGGACTTGAACAGTAACACTTGAACAACGAAATACTTACATTACGATATGTATCAATATGAATCAAACGTTTTCTACAATAATTTCTCAGACATGCATGCATTTCCATTTAGTTTTATATAATCATGTTCCACAACGAAATCATATAGTATGTAATTGCGTTAGCCAGACCAACAGTAAACTCGATTAATCTTCCCACTGAAACCTGGACTCTATTTCCAGAGTGCCAGAGCTCCAAATTCACAAAGTGAAAATTAATGTTACAATTAATTTTGGTCTACTTTATTTGTAGTGTCCGTCGTCGTTATTATTATTATTGCTATTGTATGCGGCTCTCGTGTCTCACAGCCGTCAGCAGGAAGAAGTTAAATATTATTTTGTATAAAAGAATGAGGAGGATAAGGAGAAGAAGAAGAAGAATATAAATACGAAGAAGAAGAAGAAGAAGAAGAAGAAGAAGAAGGAGAAGGAGAAGGAGAAGGAAAAGGAAAGGAAAAGGAAAAGGAAAAGGAAAAGGAACAAGGACAAGGACAAGGACAAGGACAAGGACAAGGACAAGGACAAGGACAAGGACAAGGACAAGGACAAGGACAAGGACAAGGACAAGGACAAGGACAAGGACAAGGACAAGGACAAGGACAAGGACAAGGACAAGGACAAGGACAAGGACAAGGACAAGATACGACCGCGAAAATGCTGCTAGCAACCACAAACCCTGGCGTACCGTGACTGAGACGGACATTTTAAATGTATTTGCGAACATTTGTGTGTATACTAATTGACTATGTATACTAACTTCAGTGCGCAGATGTCCCAACATCGATACGAACAATGTAATAAAAGCTGTTGTCCGTAAAAGCTGATATTTTATCACAGCTATCGCTATATCGCATAGATTTCCCAGGCACCGCTTTGAGTGCTCGGCAAAATATGTCACCCGCGGGAGTCACGCGACTCTCAAATGATAGTATCTGTATATTATAACTAACCTCAGTGTTGGGGGATCGGAATGTATTTTGAATTGCCTTTAAAAGACATGTAATAAATCACATGTTCAGATCGATCCTCAAAGATCAATGTAAAAATGTGAAACACAACAAATATGTAATATGTAAAGGTGAACTTGTACTGCAGTGCACTGCTACGATTTACTCACACGCAAGGATTCGTTGGTTACATAGTAATCCACCTTTGTTCTAACAAAGTGAAACATGTGTCCTTCTTCGAAACAATAGAGGATTCGAAAATGTTTCTCAAGATTGAGAGTCCGATGTTCTAACCACTGGGCTACCGCGAGGTGTTCTCGCTAACAAGTGCGCGGATAATAAATGCAAACGTACAACTGCTTGGTATATTTATTATTACAATTAACACGAAACTCACTAAGTAGCTTGCCACTCACTACGCCGCAGTCTGAGCGCGTACAGTGTGGAATCACGCTATATTTCACTGTGACATCTTCAATGGGACTTTATTTTACCAGAGGTGTCATTCAATTTAAAATAACGTGTCGACCGAAGAGAAAAAAGCACCAAGTATAACTTGTCAAAAAGGAGCGCGTCAACTGCGCGAGTACCTGTGTGATCATGAATCACGAGTCCTTTGTATGCGAAGTGTCAAGGTGTAACCCCGGCAATTTGTAAACAGCAAGCGTGGTTGTTTTAGGCGAGACGCAGAGGTTTTCGGTCGGCTCGATGGCGGCTAACGGGGTAAGGGAGTGTATTGGTTCGACGTTTCCCGCCAGCGCGGCTAATCCTGCCATTGTGCTCCCAGCACCCCGTCCCAGCACCCCGGCTCCAGTGGATGGGCGCCACTTGTACCGCTACACGATGTCACCCGCCCGGCGAGGCGTCTCCATCCATCACTGCACGGCGCGCAAGGTGCGAAAACCAACAGCACGTCGAGGCTGAAGTCTGTGAGGATGTCGTTGATAAGTTACTTCGATGTAGAAGAAATACCAAACACTGCGACAACAACGGTGTGTGTGTGTGTGTGTGTGTGTGTGTGTGTGTGTGTGTGTGTGTGTGTGTGTGTGTGTTTGCGTGCGTGCGTGCGTGCGTGCGTGCGTGCGTGCGTGCGTGCGTGCGTGCGTGCGTGCGTGCGTGCGTGCGTGCGTGCGTGCGTGCGTGCGTGCGTGCGTGCGTGCGTGCGTGCGTGCGTGCGTGCGTGCGTGCGTGCGTGTCGTGCGTGCGTGCGTGCGTGCGTGCGTGCGTGCGTGCGTGCGTGCGTGCGTGCGTGCGTGCGTGCGTGCGTGCGTGCGTGCGTGCGTGCGTGCGTGCGTGCGTGCGTGCGTGCGTGCGTGCGTGCGTGCGTGCGTGCGTGCGTGCGTGCGTGCGTGCGTGCGTGCGTGCGTGCGTGCGTGCGTGCGTGCGTGCGTGCGTGTCATTACAGCTTATTGAGGTTTACACAATAACAGAACGCCATCAAAATCCCATACAATGTATACAAGAACAATTCATACTAAAGTAAATCTACGTCCCGGAACACACAGAGAGGGGCAGGTGGGAACGGGTGAAGGAGATGTACATATAAGATTACAGAGGAACAGAGATGGGTACAGAGACGGATATGAAAGAGGGGAGTGAGTGATGGAGTGATATGGAGAGGAGACAGAGAGAAACACAGAGAGAAGAAGAAGAGGAAGAGAGAAGAAGAAGAGAAGAGGAGAGAGGAGAGAGGAGAGAGGAGAGAGGAGAGAGGAGAGAGGAGAGGGGAGAGAGGAGAGGGAGAGGGAGAGGGGAGAGGGGAGAGGGGAGAGGGGAGAGGGGAGAGGGGAGAGGGGAGAGAGGAGAGAGGAGAGAGGAGAGAGGAGAGAGGAGAGAGGAGAGAGATTGTGACATGGAGATGCAGACGTATGGGTTGATAGACATCTGAACGTAAAACAGAAACTAAGAAAGTGCGATGGTAAATGATCAAATGGAATGAGAGCGGGAGAGCGAGAATGAAGAAAGAACAGGAGGAAGGGAGACGGGCAGATTTGCAGAAAGGATGAAAGGTAGAACGGAGAAAATGGAAAAGTGGAGATGATGAAACACCGAGATGGACAGAGAAAACAGTCAAACTGTGCATGTTACAAACTGTGCATGTGTTGTTTATGTGTGGCTTTACAAGAGATAGTCTATATAATATTGACTGATACGAGCAGGTAAGCGTATTGTTGCAAGAGTTCTGTTGGCACCACGCTTACCTGCCAACACCTCACCGACGACACCGCCGAATGAGTTGTCGCGCAGTACGGTTATCTATCACCGAGTGTCGTCTCAGAATGACACAACACAGTTGGTGACCTCACAACGTATCACACCACAAGACATTCTCAATCCACGTCTATCTACACTGTGTAAAAAGTTAAACTGCGGGACATATTCTGTACGTAGATTGCTATCAGTCATCCTGCTTGAATAGCGTTCATACTAAAACCGTTCAGTTTGACATTTCGGCATAATCGTCTTATTAAAGTGAATCGCTGTTATCTGGTATTATTCAGATTTTCACGAAGAGTGCAATAAGTATAGATGAGTTGTCACAACAGCATATACTACCGCTAGGATTCACCAGACACTCGCTATCATTTTGAAACGGGCACAGCAAAAAACATATCTAGATGCATTGAGAACATCAATACACGCTACGCAGTTGATCAGTTTTTCATTATAGCGTTATGTTCTCAAATTTACTGAGCCTCTTTCTCACCGTCCGAAACACGACATGATAAATAGGCGCCAGGTTAACATGGATGTCCCGCGGATATACCACACAATAACACCAAAATGCATGTATAAATACAGGCATCATTAATAATGAAACAAGAGACGAAATGCTGTATTTGTAATAATGGTATAGGAGCCGGTGAGCTAAGCACATTTGTATACGACTATGGCACACTAGTGCCACTATACTTTGCCATGACAATCTACTCCTAAATATGCAAATACAAAAATCAAGAAATAGCCCGCTTGCATATACAATTTAGTAATATTTTGTTGTTGACCAGTGACATACAATGTCTACGGGAGCACTTCGACCACGGAACAATTAAAAAGCATGCATTATTTCCGATATATGGTTTGTTGTAAAACTGCATTTTATTGGAAATTTGAATCCCAATTTGCACCACTTTTTATGACTTGACAGATCACTATTAAGCGTAGATTCTTTAGTACTAATTGTCTTTGGGCATCCATTCCAATTAATCGATGATTAAATCATCAAACCTGAGTGGGTACCCTAGTGACTGGCTAACGAAACGGTGAACAACATGATTGACATTATTACGCCAATTAACACATTGAGTAACGATCACAGATCCGGAGCGAAAGAAACCAAATAAAACTCATCAAAACGCACGCAAGGCAATGTTAAGAACTAGTAATCACAAGAGTGCAACATTGGTCAATAACAATAACAAATGGACCCAGGCCAGGTGGTGAAACTAGATCAGTCGGACAACGCGTTCTGTGAGGCATCAGACGGACAGAACAGCCAGTTGCCGGTCCGTCGTGAAGACGTATCGATGTAGTATACCGAAATGACATCGTTTGCAGCCGAGTGACAGAAAGGTTTCGAGACATAAAGAGAGACGTCAGAAGCACTATGAGCTATTTGTAGATGAATACCTTGGCAATATGGCTACAAAAACCGGGATTCTTAGACATGTCCAACACATTGGCTGCGCTAAAGCAATTTGCTGTTATTTGCTGCTATCCAAGTTGAGATCTTTTTATAAACTTAACTTGCCGAACTATTCACTTTTTGAATAGGGGCCGACATAATGAAGTAGTGCGGGCGGCGGGCGCACTGACAAACCACTAGATAAACGTCACCGAATGACGTCACTTCCTGGTTTACACTAAGTTAAACGACTGTGTTGATAAACAATATATTGTACTTAATAATACATTATATCTTGCGATAATCTCAAAATAACATAGTACAGAAAAATAAACATTTGTATTTAATCGTGTGTGTGTCACGTGACCCATGTTCCGGTTTTATTTTAACACTATTATTAAATAAATAGGAAAACCACAACGACTGATAATAATAATAATAATAATAATAATAATAATAATAATAATAATAATAATAATAATAATAATAATAATAATAATAATAATTTATTATACATAAATAATCGCAAGGAAATATTGTACACTGAATTTCAAGAAGCACTTTGTCCCCCCCGCTGCTTTGTACGCAAGACAAAGGTTTCGTGATTTAGATATGCGCAAATGACACTTTTCCGTGTAAACCAAAAAATATTTGAATTTCAAATTCACTACGTCGCTGACTCGTTCTTTTGTTACGCACTCAATATGCCGCCACCTTATTCAAAAATGTGTGATTCTAACAGAAATATTTTTCTTCGTGAAACGCAAGAGTGTGTGTAATTAGAATAACCTAATTTCATCGACAAGAGATTTCCGCCAAGTAAGCTAAATATAGCTAATCGAGGGGCCGCCAATTTGCATGACTATACTGTTTTTTGATTGATTGCAATTTGCAAAATATATATACATTTTAAATACTACGAATGATCAAACCAGCGATGGATTTATTGCATTTTATTTAACTTAAGTGAAGTCAGTTTTTATATTACGCTTCAAATAAATGATGTGTTGTAGACTTTAATATTCGAACAAGTTTGACTCCTTGAAATTGTGTACATAACAATCGAAGAA
>JAODUO010000480.1:120000-122500 GCA_025642075.2 Ridgeia piscesae
GAAAATAATATTAATATTAATAGCCATAGATGGGCTAAAATAGTTTTCTCGTAGGCATTACGGTTGGTTTCGACCAAAAACGCTACTGTGTTGAACCGAAATGTGTTGTGTGTTTGTGCCTGTGCCTGCAGCCGTTGCTGTGTTGCATACGTAATGTGTAGATGCCCCCATTGCTCTCATATGTTCAAGTATGCTCTTGATTTCGTAGTGCAGTGTATTCATTAGACACTCGAGTTGTTCGTTCAATAAGCAATGCCATTTGACTCGTTTGCGACAAGAATCTGAATGAAAGTTTTTATACACGGCGATGTGAACGTCATATTTGATCAACGCTTTCATCTCTGTGTTATATGACGCCAGGGTGACGCACTGAGATATATAGACGTGTTCATGTGTAGGTCATTTAAATAAAAAATAACCCAACAGTGACAGCATTCATGTGAACAATTCAGGTGAAATGATCTCAAGTCATAACGCATGGGAAATATTTACTTAAAAATCGTTCACCTTTGAATAGTCCCGTGTGTTAAGTCTGAGGACAAGTGCACTTGGATTTGCTCATTCTGAGAACGATGCGTGAAAGTCAGTGCACCACGCTCACAACGAAGGCAATGTTGTAGCTCGTCTCGTTAACTCGGAGAAGAATGAATATAAGGCTTAGTGTTTGACGTTATTACTATAAGCCGATGATATCTCGTTAGAAACACCGCGACATACGTTGTCTTGTTTACCTGTAGTCCATGACAACTGTAAGGACTTAACTGATGTAGCAAAGACAGTATTTGCGAAATAAACATCGTTTGACTGAACCAATTGTGTAATATATTAGAAACTGATTTTTTTGTCAAGAACAACCCCATGACGCGTAGTCGCGGTCTCATAGTGCAATGTGAACCACTGTGCTAACTTGCTTCCTCCGAGTTGATAAATTGGTGGATACACGTTATGCATAAAATATTGTCTAACAAATCAAATATAATGTTTATGCCATTAGGCATTTTCTAATATATCACTAGTTACAAATGACCTTGTTAGCAATATCCCACTGAGACCGCAATTCGTAAACACTACGACATAAGTTAACGAATACTCGCTCCCTCTGGAAGTATTCACGGCCATCGACTCAAGGCGACTCAGTGAGCAGGGCCAGTTCAACTGATGTCAGAACATTGGATTCGACACATGTGACAATTAGCTTCGCCACAAGATGTTATTAGTAGGAATGATTGATATGACATCGTTAGGTCGCTCCAGTTGAACGGCACTGTTTGAAAAGGCTTAAAGCGTATTCCGGTTTTGACTATCGATGGTTATTATTACCAATAGTCAGGTGGAATTTATTAAGTGTTCAAATAGTAAGTGGGCAGTGCGTTGACCGACCAGTGCCACCGATCGGTTCGCGCTACTGAGCTCATTTGACGATATTCAAGTGAATGTCTAGTTTCATATGTTTCCAGCTCTAGGCAGGGTTCTCAATGTGTTGTGGTTACAACATTATGATCATTATGGTCTCATAGAAATACTCAGAATTCATTTTTAACATTTGCTACAAGCCGACCTTTCTCAGATGACATTGATGATGGTCACTGCCAGGGTGCTTGTCGTCCTCAGAGGTTTGTTTACGTCCCAAATTGAGACGGGACCAACATTACCGTGGCTATTCGATTCACGAAGGATCGCAGTCCCCACTGTTGAGAGCCAGGTTGTAACACCAAATATACCATGCCTGACATGACCAGGTGTTGAACTCGGGCCGTATGTGTGCCATGCGGATGTGCTAACCACTACGCTATATGTGCATCTCTAGAACTAACTTAGTTTGAATGGCAAAGAGGTTGTGTACGAACACATTGCTCCTGTAACCAGCACATAAGTAGTGCTTATATGTTATTGTAAAAATATATATAATTTAGTGTAAAATGTATGTGTTCTAACAAAATTACTCTCCTTGAGTCTTGTTTTGTGAACCGACTAAAATCATAACAATTTAACAGATATATATATATATATATATATATATATATATATATATATATTGCAAAATTATATATATATATATATATATGAATAGTTATATATATATATATATATATATATATATATATATATATATATATATATATATATATATAAAAGCGCCACTGACGATTTTCATACCAAATTAATTAAATGATGCCATACGCCATAATATTTGTCCTTGACTTTTTCAGCCAGTGATTTCCTACCAATTAATTAGATCGATGTAACTACGTGTGATAAAATATTCGTTTACATAATAAGGTCAGTATAATTTATTTTAATCACATAATCAGGAGCACAGCTATGTAACACATACGTTTTAATGTTTGCTTTGCAATTTCGCAAAAACTTCATTTAAAATTAATGATTTTAAAGTGGGAACTCTATGCTCGTTTCGTTAAATACCAGTTCGTCATTTACTATCTTTCCGAGCACACATACATTATAATATATATATATATATATATATATATATATATAT
>JAODUO010000480.1:125000-140000 GCA_025642075.2 Ridgeia piscesae
TATTAATAATTTATTACCCTGACAACATACCGAAAAAAGAACTGCGCTTGCGCAGAGTTTCTAGTATATGCCCCGCCTATAACTATCCATACAAGGCGTGGTCATGAATATTCGGTTCAGTTCGCCACACTTCGGTGTCATCCGACTGTATTTAAACATCAACTGTCATTCCGTGGTTCACGTGCATGAATATTCAATATTATCGGCTGCATAATTAACCACCCACGAAGCAGCAAGCGCAGAGTGGTTTGCATAAACACTATTATGCACCGGCTTACAGCACAGATAACATCAAAGATATGCATTGATTCGCCAGACAATAATGGCAGAGAAAGTACTTATGGGAAATTATCATGCTTTGATACAATTCATCCCGAATGATCTATACAAGCTTATAAAGAATCCATTTCTGTTTGAAATAGTCGATGTACCGTTCCAACTGTTCATGCGTGGTCATATTTATGCGAACCTGGTGATATTTTTAGTGCATTTATATGAAGGCAGTAATCGTTTTACTACAGATGCTTCCAAATAAATTGTCTGCCCAACGTTGCTCTTATTCCGACGGATGAACATAAAACTCGTTTCATGCTGACCTTATTGCGCCAGAGAAACAATTAAGCCCCCAAACTAACATCAACTTGTCTATGAATGCATTCTGTCCACTTATGTGTCAACGCTAAGACGGGACAACACTAAGGGAAATATAAAAGATGAATTATAATATAATGCGCTATACGGTCTTTTGGGCTATTCATAAAAAATACTTTTCCATCCGACCGTGGCATGTTCATTGGAATATCACTTCGGCTTTTATAAGAATGGTTCAGCCACTCGGTTGCTACTGCGCGAACACTTCGATCACACATGCCACCTGTGTCTATGACTAAGGGGGGGCTCTTTCATCTTAGCGTGTCCAATTCGAATTGTCGCAATAAATATCCGTGCGCTAAATATACACCGGATATGGTCATATGTATATAAATAACACTAATTCATGACATTAAGTATAATTTGTTTTGTGTTATTAAGATTAACAGCCACTTCGCCAAGTCAGATTGACGTATGATAATGGTCGCAGCAAACATAAACATTATGTAGATAAACGGTAAATGATTATAGCAACAACAACGACTATAGCAACAACAACCAAACATATACCTGCTGTGGTGGTAAATCACGACAACAACAAATATCCGAGAAAAAACTAAAATGGACAATATGGAGCCAAACGAAAGCGAACCTTAACACTGAAGAACTTTGTGTTTCGTCATGTCTTTGGTACTTTGTCCTGTACAATGTCACAAATAATGTCTCTGTTGCAGAGAGAATGTGATGTGACAAGCAATGCCACAATGTATATTGCATGCTAACAAGTCGTTAGGCAACGTTATGGAGACGTCTTGAATACGAGACTGTGACACATTCGCTGCTAGCTGGTAGATGATTAATTGTCTTAGATGCAGAGCTGTAGACATTTAAACACAATACGCCAGCTTAAACGATTTTACGCTGCACGACAAATTATTCTTTAAACTGGTGTCACATGTGACGCATTTCTCTCTAGTACTGTATCTCCTCTGTATTAGGAAATTATTTTACATGCATATTGTTTACGTACGAATGCAACGTGTAACATCAAGTGAACGATAGCTTGAATATGCATTATACTAGACAGACAGAACGAAGAATGAACAATGAACGAAGCTAAGCCAATTTTTTTTTAGAACGAAAAGAAGATAACCTCGAAAGGAATATTCAAAATCAATTTGTCTTTGGTTTTATAAACTTAACGATTCATCGACAATATATCCACTTTCTTTGCAATTTGCAATCGTTGCTCATATATCAAACTGTTTCCACTCACAAATCACTCTGGAAATCTCCCAAATGGAGGAATAGAACAAAAATGAAACAGACATTTCGACGATGCGAGACTAATCTGTGACGTTGACCTGATTGCAGTCATAAAACGGCGAGCCGCCTGTGGTCGTTATATCATTACGGGTCGGGCTGACAATGGTCTAGACAGTAAACCGTGGCACGCACAAGACAACACAAGACATAGGCGAAAGGTGGCGCGTCGACAAAGTGGGACATGTTATGACAGACGTCGAGCGCGGTCTCTCAGTGTGCGTACGAGCGGCAGCAGTGCGCCATAAATCACCAGCCTTTGTGCGCCCCTCCGACGGGGCGCGAGGGCTCCTCACATATCTATGTATCGCGCCGTTTTTTTTCCAGGTATGTTGCCGCTATTTGTGTGAAATATTTGGCGACAAGCATATACTATGCATACAGATTATGTAAGCCCACGCAGGTATACGAATAAATCATAAACGCAACTATACACAGGCATATATAATTGTATATGCATACATATATGCATGCATGCATGCGTGTCTATATACATGTAAACATGCATACATGCATGCATGCATGCATGCATGCATACATGCATGCATGCATGCATACATACATACATACATACATACATACATACATACATACATACATACATACATACATACATACATACATACATACATACATACATACATACATACATACATACATACATACATACATACATACATACATACATACATACATACATACATACATACATACATACATACATACATACATACATACATACATACATACATACATACTGAAATTGATGGTAACAAGACATTTTACGTTTTGTTGTTGTTGCTCTGATACCATCTTACGGCCTATGTTTACCGAAACAATTGTTGCCGTTCAATGCGAATGCAATATGTATAACTGTCTAGGTTGTTCTTGAAATTGTCTTCGGAAGTCCGTCATTCCAATTGTACGTGATACCTCTCACACTAGAGGCGGACAACCCAGTCTCGATGCAACGAATGAGCGATTGTGGAATTGCATTAATAATATCAAAGATCATACTCGTGGTATAATACTCAACATTAACTAACACATAAAACCACCATCACTAGAGCACTCCGTCTTCAGCACTCGCATTTCCCGTCTCTATTTATCATTATTGAGGACATCATCAATTTCGGTTTCTCTTCAACTTGGCGTTCAAAGGTCAGCATAAGAAAACTCCACAACATCGCGAGCAAATTAGAATACCTCACAGACTGCGTTTCCGCTTCGCGTTTGATTTTATCATATAGATAGATTCCTCGCCTCCCATGATGTGTCTCATGTGTGTGTGGTCGACGCTGTCTCCGTCTGCAAGCCAACTACGCCCAGCAGGACACTGCAAACAATCGCTTCGCACAAAACAGCGCTCGCAAGTTTCGAGGTCAAACGGCGGCGTCGCAAAATTACAGATGCCGCCGTTGTTGAATGATGATTAGTAGAGGGTAGTGAGTCTCATCATGAACGCTGTCCCGCCTTCAAAACGAATGTGATTGCCGCAGTCGGTCGACTTCAAACGCGAGTGTTCTCGGGGCACAAAGCGCAGATTTACGCGGTGTTGTACCGTGCTCGGTTACCGGGTGGTGCTTGCCGTGGGCTGAAGCGGGACCCGGCCCGCGAGTAGTGCCGATGACAGATGCCCCCGTGTATGACACTGGGACACGGCGGACGGAACAACGATCAAAAGCAGCGGTACTCAAGTGGCGTGTGATGGTCCTTCAAACGGGCAAATATTGGGATAAGGCATGGTTGGTGTGCGGTTTAGTTCACCTACGGTGGCCATAGCGGGTGCGCAAGGGTGTCCGTTGAGGAAGCTGTTCCGTCTTATACAAAATGTATAGAAAAGCTGTCCGAAAGTGGTTGACGTTGTCTTTTCGCTTTCGACAGCCATATTATGGCAATAACATTACAATATTATTGTAATGTGTCACTAATAAATTATATAGTTCATGTAACCCTAACCCTTGTAGCGCATCCAATAAAAACTCTGTGTATGTTGTTTTTTATGTACGCGCGCGTGTGTGTATGTGTGATGTGCTTGAGTAGGCGCGCCGCGTATGTGTGCTTGCATGCATGCGTGCGTGCGAATGTGTGAGTGAGTGAGTGAGTGAGTGAGTGAGTGAGTGAGTGAGTGAGTGAGTGAGTGAGTGAGTGAGTGAGTGAGTGAGTGAGTGAGTGAGTGAGTGAGTGAGTGAGTGAGTGAGTGAGTGAGTGAGTGAGTGAGTGAGTGAGTGAGTGAGTGAGTGAGTGAGTGAGTGAGTGAGTGAGTGAGTGAGTGTATGTGTCAATATTTCAGTTATACTTACTAAGTCATTTGTTCTCACTAAACATGGAAACCGATGAATCAACAACACGAACTTTATCGCCGTGACGTTTATATCTGTTAATCCGACCACTAACGCTCGGGTGTTTTATGTATGCCTATAATAATAATAATAGTAATAATAATTTTGTTTCTTAATATGTAGTTTGTATGTACCTATTTGAAAAATCCCGTAAATATTGGTAATTGTTGGTAATTTATACATCATTTATTGATAATTAACTGCTACTCTACCAGCTCCGATGAATATATATTCGTCTACTTGACGACAAGATGACACCTTTCAGTGATCAACTTTCGTAATTGTTGAATGGGAGGTCTAAATATTAATTGAAAACGCCTGTGACGTATCTTCGTCTTTCTTTCTGCCTTTGATAGCGTCAGATCGACGGTGGCAAACAACCGAACAATCGATACAGATGACTTAAAACAACACTACTACTACTACTACTACTACTACTACTACTACAACTACTACTACTACTACTACTACTACTACTACTACTACTACTACTACTACTACTACTACTACTACTACTACTACTACAACTACTGCTACTACTACTACTACTACTACTACTACTACTACAACTACTACTACTACTACTACTACTACTACTACTACTACTACTACTACTACTACTACTACTACTACAACTACTGCTACTACTACAACTACTACTACTACTACTACTACTACTCTACTCTACTCAACTCGCCTGTGACGTATCTTCGTCTTTCTTTCTGCCTTTGATAGCGTCAGATCGACGGTGGCAAACAACCGAACAATCGATACAGATGACTTAACAACACTACTACTACTACTACTACTACTACTACTACTACTACTACTACTACTACTACTACTACTACTACTACTACTACTACTAACAACTACTACTACTACTACTACTACTATACTACTACTACTACAACTACACTACTACTACTACTACTACTACTACTACAACTACTACTACTACTACTACTACTACTACTACTACTACTACTACTACTACTACTGCTACTACTACTACTACTACTACTACTCTCACTACTACTACTACTACTACTACTACTACTACTACTACTACTACTACTACTACTACTACTACTACTACTACTACTACTACTACTACTACTAATACTACTATACTACTAATACACTACTACTGATGTCACCATAATAGGTATTATCTACTATTATGTGGAAAACACAATGTGAACACTGGGCAGAGTGACGGACATACATATAATATATACCCACGTACATATTACAGAAACGGTCCATTGCCAAATAATATCCACGAATACTACCATAATAGATATGACACTGAAAACAGATAAACGCAATCGAAAGTCAAGAGAGAGATCAGCACAGCACAGCCTTTGTGTATACGCAGACGTCTCATTTTCCTACGCAACTGATCTAAAATGTTCTGCAAACATTCTAACAATAATTATTGTATGAAAACATTACGTAGGCCTTATACTAGGACATTTCTGTGGTTTAACGCGACGTGTTGTCGAGTAGTTGGGCTTTGTCAGTGCAACACGACGGTGATGTCTTTAGGGCAGTCGTTGTAATCGCAGTGAATACGTTTGTATGTCACACGCTCATAGAATGTGACGACATGACGCATGGAATCACAAATTGAACTCGTGCGTGCGACCTAATAATAAACTAGTGCAGCCACTAATGGGTTTAAATTTCTCTTAGCGGAGTGTTGAAGTTATGTGATGTCGCTATCGGTTAAAGCAATGAACCAACATACGGTATGTTGGGGATGTAGCTGTTAACATTGTTAACATAATGAATTTATCCATTTAAAAAAAAGATTATATTTCGACATCAAACAAGTTTTATAAAACATTACCGTATGTTTCTATCATAGAAGTAGTGGGCATTGTTTTGGTTTTTATCTAGGTAATCCCATATAAGTCAGAAGGTTTTCTTGACTAGCAGTTAAGACATGATATTCTATGATATGACAAAACCGGACTATTTTTTTCTGGGAACATACTCACGAACCTATACCATCAGAACGCCATGGCTCAAGTGTAGAGCATCGGACTCTCGACTACGAGAACCCGGGTTCTAATCCTATGCTGCGGTGTTCAAATCTTGGGTAAGTTTTTTTCTCTCTACATTGCTCCAGTTCACTCAGCTGTGTAAATGAGTATCTGACTATAGACAGTGGTGGATATGTGTACGAGCTGCCTTTGCGCATTAATTGTAGCATCTGGCTTAATGCTTCCCAGAGAAGCCAAGATGAGTGAACAGATCTGCCAGAGAAGTAAAGTGTAAAGCGCTTTGAACGGTCCCGAGGATTGGATACTGTGCTATACAAGAACTGGCCTTTTTACTTTACGCAAAAACCAATCGAGAGTGATCACAAAATTTATCATGACGATCGTTGTTTAAAAAAAAACGAGCTTTGACCGAAATATTCGTCAACCACCTTGTATGCTACATGTATTAATGAACATAAACAAGTTGAATGTCGACACCTACCACCATTTGATGCCTCTGATTCGGAACTTCTTTCCAGCCGTCGACGCCTGAAGCAGAGTCAACGTTATCAGCGTGGCCGCTGCGCACCAGACCTGCATTGTAGCAGAGGCTATCTGGCGGCCGATCGCTGCTGCCCCGCTTCAAGTCCGTATGCGGGCGGCTTGTTCGCGATCTCTCCCCCCGACGGCCCCTGACGCCAGCCAACCCTCAGAGCCGGGTCGACGGCGCCAACTCCTCACGACTATGTCAACGTCAACGTGAAGGTGTTGACGGTTTAAATGACGACAGACGGCAAAACGCGGACGTCGCTTTGAGCCGATGATGAGCGGGATACACGTAAGATCATTCAGGTCACGCGTGATGATGTATACCGGTCGGTCAGTAAATGTCCATCAACGTGGTCACTTTTCAATCGTCAGCGACTGACCATGACCGAATCAGCTCCGCGAACAAGACAAAACCGTAGCACGTATGTCTACGTCAATCCAGAATGTATAGGCAAAACCATGTGCAAACGGCGTCCTTTAGATTATCCACGAATTTGGGGTGTTCCGAAACACCAACGGATCCGGTGGGCAACTTACCCGACCCGCACACACAGACACGGATTCGAAACAGTCCTTGAGCAGACGTCCGACTACGTCCAGCTTCGCCGGCGAAATGACCGAACAACGCAGTATTTCTGACGTCGATCTAACACCAAGTCGGCGGAACCTAGACCACGCCACCCATGTCGCCTCTGTGGCTGTCCCCCTCTTCACGGGTTGTTGTGAAAACCGTAAAACATTTATTATTGGACCAGGTATTCCATCGCGTATTTGCGCTGCCAATTACGCAGCGCTGCGATTTCCTGCGCTCGCTTTTTGTCGCCGACTGTCTATCGACGGCAGAGGCGCCGGCTTTGACAAATGTTACCGTGTCACCGGCGCGGATTTCCCGTTGTTTCCGGGGCGGTTACTGTCATACGGTCGGACACTTTTCGGCGACATCCGCATGACACTCCGTCGTTAGTCGTTGTCTTGCCATCGCACCGCCGCGGCAAAGGCGTAGTATCCGTGATCCGGTCATGTTTCCGAGGAACATGTTTGAAAGTCGTCCTCGTCGGAGTGATTTGCGAGTCTGTCTGCCGGACGGAGCAGACGGGAAGGACAGCGACGAAGGTACCGTGTCGTCACGCCCGGATTTGCGGGGGTTCCGTTGAAGCGACGCGCTCGTAAAGGCAGTGATAGCGCGGGGTGAACAACTAGGGCTGTCGATCACGCCGCGGTATCTGCGTTGATGATGACGGCATGTTCGCCATCGTATACGTACACATATACGCGTCTGTCGTAACTCTCCGAAACACGCGGCGTAACTGCTAGTTTAACACGTGTGTTCCCGTCGTGCGTGTTCGCTCCGCACAGGATTGACGGCGTTAACGCGCGTCGATTTGATGTACGCTGATGTCGTGACGGTCACTTTGTACTTTCCGGATGAGCCGGACACAGATCGCACCGGAACACATGCGACTTCCGGTGCCGTACGTCAACGCCCGTGACGCTTTGACGCCTTCACGCCGCGTCGAGTTTCCCGTTTAATATATACATCCGAATCTACCGACACAGCGATATTTCGACATCCGCACAGCGTTAGTGTTAACAGATGGTGTTATCCTGTCGAAATCCTAAAATCAAAGCAGGTGTCGCTATATTCCTTTATTCGTTCGCTCGTTCGTTCTTCCACCCACTCTCTCCTCCACGCTTGCCGACTAACCGCTGTCGCACAGACAAACCTCCGCTGTCGACTGCGATTGTCTTCCCAGCGTGCACCGAGGCGAGCCCGTGCCTTTATCGACAACGACGAAATTGATTTCTGCAGGGTAAAAGTTTAACCTCTGAGGTTGAGTTATTTATTCACGTGCTCGCTGCTCGAACTAATCACCGGTTTGCTTTAACTCGGCTGTCTATCGCCGTCACGCTTCGCTGACCACCACCCGCCGTTTCTTTACCTATTAGAATCAATTGCGAGGCAGCGCGCTGTCGGTACAGGGGGTAATTTGAAAGGAATCTCGGCGCGTTGCCACTTGTATTAACACGCCGCACAGTGTTCCCCTCAGACAGCAAATTACCCCTATCGACTTAGATAGGTGTTAACCGCTGACTGCTTTCACCGGCATTCGCCTCTCTCGCCGATACTTTTCTTCGGCTTTCTTCGCCGTTTACGTAGTAACCCGAAACACCGCAGCACGGGGTTTGATCCCGTCTGGACGACTGAGGCACTCACTCGGGATGAGCCGATGTCTTCACACGTCTGGCGTCTAATTCCTTTAAATGGGACGGGGGGGGGGCATTTGAAGAGTTACAAGTGCCCACAAGTGTACTCAAATTTGCCACGTATCTTTGTCTCCATTAAAATGAAAAGGTGTGTTGCTAGGTACCGCCAATAAACGGACATATGAATGTGAGAGGGAACAGCCGGACGGACGGACGGACGGACGGACGGACGGACGGACGGACGGACGGACGGACGGACGGACGGACGGACGGACGGACGGACGGACGGACGGACGGACGGACGGACGGACGGACGGACGGACGGACGGACGGACGGACGGACGGACGGACGGACGGACGGACGGACGGACGGACGGACGGACGGACGACGACGGACGACAGGACGGACGGAACGGAACGGACGGACGGACGGACGGACGGACGGACGGACGGACGGACGAGACGCAGAAGACGGACCGAGAGACAGGACGGACGACAACGGACGACAGACAGGACGACGGACGGACGGACGAGACGACGGACGGACGACGGACGGACGAGACAGACGGACGCGACGGACGGACAGGACGGACAGGACGGACGGACGACGACAGACGGACGGACGACGGACAGACGACGACAGACGAGACGACGGACGACGACGACGACAGAGACGACGGACGACGGACGGACGGACGACGACAGGACGGACAGACAGACGACAGACGACGGGACGGACGACGGACGGACGGACGACAGACGAGACGAACGAGACGACAGGACGACAGACGGAGACGAGACGGACGACGACGACGACGACGACGACACGAGACGGACGGACGGACGGACGGACGGACGGACGGACGGACGGACGGACGGACGGACGGACGGACGGACGGACGGACGGACGGACGGACGGACGGACGGACGGACGGACGGACGGACGGACGGACGGACGGACTGAGATACCTTGCTACTACTCTTTATAAATCCATTGTGATATCCCCGCCTGACCCAAGAGCTATATCACAATTGCACTGTAGCGTTTCACAGGGCTGGGCCCTCTGGCATTGCTTACTGTATTCTGACCGCACGTGTAACAAAAATAGCACCAATATTGGCAAATTAAGACGGGGCCTACGGCTCCGACATTGAAGTCGACGAGTATTGTATATCTTTATAGACGTGACGATCACAATGGCAGTTAAAACAATGCACTAAACTCGAGGCATAGTCATGGCCATTGTTACTTCCAGCAGCGATAAGTTGTCCGCGTGTGTCGCTGTTTTTACTCGGGGCAATGACAAAATAATGGTGATGATGATTATGTTATTAGAGAAGGTCAAGGTCGTTTTTAATTCAACGGGACATGGCTACAAAAGGTCACTGCTACTTAGTGACCGAACTTGCTCTTCTGGCTAGAGCTCAGGACTCTCTTCAACTCCTATGACGTCTCGAATCTTTGGCGAGTTTTTTCACTCTACATTGTTCCAGTTCACGCGGCTGTGTGAGTGAATACTTGGCTTTATAAATATTCGCGCATTAATTTCAGCGTGGCTGGATGCTTCCAGGTGAAGTCGAGGTGATGTTCTATTGAACAGGTCTGCCAATGAGTAAAGTATTTAAAGGGTTTCGAACAATCCTGAGGACTTGATGTTTCCGTTTACTTACCTTTCACCAGATTCATTGTTGTATGGCATATTTACATTTCACATATAAGCCATAAGGTTATCATTTCATATTACATGTGTTTTGTGACGACAAGTAACTATTATAATTAGGTTTCGGAACCTGAGGGGCTAATCTGACTGCAATAATATTCGATGGTGAGGAAGGGAGAGGGTTAGTCCTCCCCTACATTTTGGGAAGGTGTGCAGTTTTTGGTGAACCACGACGGGGTGCAAGGGACTGGTTTTTGCACTCCCGAATTGGGGTTTTGCCCAGCCTCAAGAGGGGATATAAACTAAGTTTTTCTTAGGGCCTGTTCGACTGAACTATTTTTAGCGTTGCCAAAACATGTTAAAACACCTGTACTTGCGGCAAATTCGTCATAAGTTTATTTTCGTAAGCTGCATAGTTATCGCCGTTCATATCTACTACGTCGCTTTGTCACCGATAAGTAATTATCTAAACACTGATACTATCGGATAATCGGTGCATAACTAGTGCATGACGACCATTCGTCCATGTTTCCACCCGTGAACTTTCGTCGCAAAATTCACCGGTTTATCTGTGTGATAATTGATGCATCTGCGATAGTCATGTCAACAAGTACAGCAAAACATTGGTTTGTGTGCACGTACCACACCCAAACCTGCAAGCACATGCATACGGGTACTACTGAGGCGGTACGTTTTTCAGGAAAATTAGGTCAGATAAACTGTAGGGTGGAGTTATTCCCGCTTCGATCGCTCTTTGCAAAATGTGATACTAAAGGTGAAGTGTTCCTCTTTCTTTGTTGACCGATTTCTTCATGTACTGTGTTTTAGTTGCAGTGTCATGCATGATGAGGTAAGTCTACCATCTTTATAGACCAAACTTTGTTTCAAGGCCACTCCTTGCAGTAACGTTCTTATTGGGTTTTAGCCAGATATGATACACACATACACAAACACGCGTACATATACATACCCGCATACATAAACAAAACCCACACACAAACACACACACATCGCACACGCATAAATACACGTATATGCACACATACACACCACACACATACATACACCTGTACACCTACACACACGCATACAACACACACACACACACACACACACACACACACACACACACACACACACACACACACACACACACACACACACACAACACACAACACAACACACACACACACACACGCACGCACGCACGCACGCACACGCACGCACGCACGAACACACACACACACACACACACACACACACACACACACACACACACACACACACACACACACACATTATTCCTTGCTCGTGGCAATTATCCATCCTCCCACAATTAACAAAGGTGTCTCCGTCAATTTCTTCCATCGTTTTGTCTTAGTTTCACTAGCAAACTTTTTATACTGATGTTTACCCATTAATAGCAAAACAGTCTCTGAATAATCGATGTGATCGACGTGTCAATTTAACATTTTTATGTAAGTTAATTAAGAATAACATATTGCTCTTTACGTTGTTAATTCGAGTTGCGCTGCTGTCTATCTTTGCTGGAAGGAATAACAACTTGACGTCCACAGGGTCTGGAAAATGGTCTAAGAAGCTCACCACTGCACACAGCATATACTTGCATCTGAATAATCGTCTGGCCGGAAATTCGTCAACGTGCATACGTAAACGCTTTGTAATTTAGTTGTGTCATCCTAACATTCACGGCGTGTTTAGATTAATGTAAGTGCAAATTCCGTATACGACCCTATTGTGATTTAATATACTTCTCATTCAATTCTCACGTCTTAGCGTAACATTTCCATTTCTTTACGCGGCAATGTGCATATTGTAGTTCTATTGTTCGCAGTTTGCAATCGGATTCCCGCTGTGAACGACAAACCAAGTAGAGAAATCACAATTAATAGAATGAAACTGGATACCATTAGCATCGCCCGTAGGAATTACTGGGCATAAAATAATACATTTATTCATTAGGACGTGTCTCAGGAATTAACCGCCATCATAACTCTTTTTTTAGAGATTACGTGTGCAATTGTTTTGTATTTATCTGTATGATACTTCCTTTTTTTCGTTTCATTAAGGTTTTGCTTCAAATAAATTAGGAAAACACCACCAGATTCCCATTGTGTTCATTCAAATGTTGCGGCTGCTTTTGTAATGAAGGGATTTATGTTCCTTGTCTAAAAGGTAAATTATTCAGTTAATTGAATGCTATTATCATGTAAACGATATCACCCAAGTGTCCCACTCTATCCTGGTAGTCCGTCTCTTTTGTCCTTAATTATTTCTTTATTTTTATTTTATTTCCTCATTTCTCATTAACATATTTTATAATTATCATTATAGAGTCTTGTTTATGTCAGGTTAATTGTTAAATATCTGTTAAATGTTACTCCGTGTTAACAGGAACCAAAACAAGAATCAATCAATGTGACTTATAAATAAACATATTGTCTAAGCGTATAATTCACGATGATATCTAATGACTATCGAGTAAACATATTTTAGCGACTGCTTCTGTTCAAACGTTACTGCGCAAGTTGCTGAACTATTCGCAAGTAACATATTGGAAAGTTTACGGCGGTGAATCGTACACGGACCAAACCAATTGACGAAACAGCTACGTACAGACGTGTTATGTCGGCAGAAATTATACTTCGTGTTGACATTTCACAGGCCGTAATCCCGGGAATGTACGATACTTAAACAACTCTCGACACAGTGTGAACATTGCCACTGCGGAGAGTTCTTGGGTGCTGTGACAACACCTTTTCGCCGATTCTCCGGTGCCGGTAATTGTCGCCTTTATTGCCTGTATAATTACTTTGAACCAATCCGCTAAAATGTTGTCTCCCACGGCCGCGTTGTTTATGCAGCAGTCGGCGCTTAGAAGGCTGTCGTAAAGCAGTCGGTTCAGGTGCTAAAGTCACAAAGACACAACTCTATCAGACGCCGTAAAAGTTGCGAGACAATCGAACGTAAAGGAGAACGGACCGGCAGAGTATATAGGCAACTCTCCTGTCGCAATTGCATAATAACTCACTTGCACAAAACGCCCCGTGTAAATTGATGTGAACGCCAGAGTAATTACTGGACTGTGGCGTTTGCATGCGAATACTGTGTGAGTGCTCGTGTTTGTCGTTTGCGTTTGCGTTTGCGTTTGCGTTTGCGTTTGCGTTTGCGTTTGCGTTTGCGTTTGCGTTTGCGTTTGCGTTTGCGTTTGCGTTTGCGTTTGCGTTTGCGTTTGCGTTTGCGTTTGCGTTTGCGTTTGCGTTTGCGTTTGCGTTTGCGTTTGCGTTTGCGTTTGCGTTTGCGTTTGCGTTTGCGTTTGCGTGTGCGTGTGCGTGTGCGTGTGCGTGTGCGTGTGCGTGTGCGTGTGGTTGCGTGTGCGTGTGTCGTGTGCGTGTGCGTGTGCGTGTGCGTGTGCGTGTGCGTGTGCGTGTGCGTGTGCGTGTGGCGTGCGTGTGTGTGTATATATATATATATATATATATATATATATATATATATATATATATATATATGTGTGTTGTGTGTTGTGTGTGTGTGTGTGTGTGTGTGTGTGTGTGTGTTCTGGTGTACGTACGGGCGAGCGGGCGTGTGCATTCTTATGCGTGTGTGCATGCCTATGTTTATGTGTGTGCGTGCGTGTGTGTATGTGTGCTTGTGTTTTCGTGCGAGCTTGTGCGGGCGTGTATCTGAGTGCGGGGCTGTGTGTGTGTGTATGTGTGTATGTGTGTATGTGTGTATGTGTGTATGTGTGTATGTGTGTATGTGTGTATGTGTGTATGTGTGTATGTGTGTATGTGTGTATGTGTGTATGTGTGTATGTGTGTATGTGTGTATGTGTGTATGTGTGTATGTGTATGTGTGTGTGTGTATGTGTGTATGCGTGCGTGCCTGCGTGCGTGCGTGCGTGCGTGTGTGTGCGTGCGTGCGTGCGTGCGGCGTGCGTGCGTGCGTGCGTGCGTGCATGGGTGTAATCGGGATGGAGTGAACGTGTGCCTGCCGGTATGTACACATGTCTAAGAACAAATATCACAAGGGCAAATGGAAGGTGCAAACATTAATCTGCAGACAGCACGCACGCATGTACACCACGCACGCTTCGCATCCATCCACACTCAGGCTGCTCATGTGTGTAAGTTGTAACTGGAACAACAACACAGCTTTTTACTCTCACCGTAACAACACCCACTTAACGTGATTGCAAGTCTTGTCATTTCACTCTAGATGTTTATGTCAACCCAAATATTAGAGATGTTTGTCGTCGCCAGGGTGGGTCTTCGTTCCTGGCATCTCTCTGGTCTCGTCTTGCGGTGTCGGCAT
>JAODUO010000480.1:147500-155000 GCA_025642075.2 Ridgeia piscesae
AAAGGTTAAAGGTTAAAAGGTTAATTCAATTCAATTGTATGTTATGCTTTGTGAAAAATCCATACGCAAATGTACACACACTGTGTTATGTCTCTTGGAATAATCTGCATGTATATGATGTCTGGAGCTCCGAATACTCTATGTTGTCAGTTATTAACTGTAAATATAACATGTTGTCGTGTATTAACAACTAAGCGTAAGTAGTTTTTTTACCACAAGTGTAAATACATTTTTATCACAGTTATGTTACGTACCTTTTTGAAGTAACTGCATCACAAATTCATAACTAGATTACAAGTGTGTAAACTGCAAAGAAAATAAAAACAATCCACGTTTACATTTTCGTTAGCTTTTACTACATATTAACTTTGATAATTGGAAGTAAATTTTGTTTTCTAGAAAAGGTACAAAGTGTGGTTCAAACGATAATATCTTTAAGTAAGTTTAAACATGTTTATTATTTATTATTATTATTATCATCATCATTGCAGTATGAAACTAATATAATAATATCTGAAACGGAATTGTGTGCAGATATAAAAAGATGAAATGCGATTGGAATGGAGATATACGTGTTAGTTGTGCTATTGAATAAATATACTGCATTAAGAAACCTTTATCCTAAATACGAGCATCAGTCTCGTGCTAACCCCTTTCTAACAAACTTACAGAATACCTTGAGTAATATATGGTGACATTTATTGTTTGACTTGATTTGGATGTTTTGTTTAAATAAAATGTGGACACTGAAACAATAATACGACGTCTAAACAATCTCCGACTGATCTGTGTCACGTACAGCAAACACAAATCTTAATTTCTTTTGTACCGTCAAAAACTACGAGGTGTTGTTTTTGCATGGCGCCCATTACAAACACAAAGCAGCACAAAGCGCTGGCTGCATCACAATATTATCGCGGTGAAACACAACCGGAAGATATTGAACGAAGACAGGATTATACGTCGTACGTCAGGTTAACCACCCACTTGCTTCGTGTCGTGACTTAACGACACAGATCATTATAAATTAGTCCTATTCGAAACTACAGCAGTAGACTTCCGAACTGTAATACCCGCGTAATAACTGCGCAATAACGTCTCGTTGTTACTCGTTACCCTGTTGTCACGCCAACTGTATTCACAGACACGTCACCACAAACCTTCTTAAATTCCGTTATCCTCTTAATGCAAAAATGCCACTAACGCATCGACGCTGAACCGGATTTGGTACAGTCGCGAAGCAGGCAACCGTACCGGTAAACAGAACGTATCAAAAGCAGTTGTTCCATTTCGAATGTAGCCCGTCTGTGTTGTGCGTAGTCGTACGACGGCCTTCCGTTTCGTTGCGTCTGGGTGTGATTGTGAGACGTTCTCCAGTGAGGCCCACAATACCGGGAGGATCTTTCACGCCGTATTACATGGACGTACCTAACGTGGCAACAATGTCTATACGAGATGTAAAAACAGTTTTGTAAAGTATGTTTGTAGTTTGTCTGGTAGAAACAGATTTAGATACACGCGATCACGATAACAAGGACCCGCTGAACATATGGTGGTTAGTTGAAACGAGAGTACAATGCCATCGAATCTGATAGTGATTGTCGTGCGTACATCAAGCTGAACTGGTTACAACAATAACAGTAACTACTCAACTCGATGTGCCATTGCTGAAGACATACATATACAATACGTGTCATCTCTACTATTATTATTTCTTATAAATATTCATAACAACAGTAATACTAATATTAATGAAATTATTACAACAACAACAACAACAACAACAGCTACTACTGCTACTACTACAACGACGACGACTACTACCACCACCACCACCACCACCACCAACAACAACAACACCACCACCACCACCACCACCACCAACGAAACAAATGAATGTATACACCAGGGGTTGTCGTTGATATGTAACAAATGAATGGATACACCAGGGGGTTGTCGTTGATACGTAACAAATGAATGGATACACCAGGGGTGTTGTTGATACGTAACAAATGAATGCATATATCAGGGGGCTGTTGTTGATACGGAACAAATGAATGGATACACCAGGGGGCTGTTGTTGATACGGAACAAATGAATGTGTACACCAGGGGGTTGTTGTTGATACGGAACAAATGAATGGATACACCAGGTGTTGTTGTTGATACGTAACACATGAATGCATACACCAGGGGGCTGTTGTTGATACGCAACAAATGAATGAATATACCAGAGGCTGTTGCTGATACGGAACAAATGAATGGATACACCATGGGATTGTTGTTGGTACGCAAGACTGTCAGTGTTATCAAGTGACGGCGGAATTGTGCAATAGTTTTACCTGATATAAAATAAGAGGGAATTTGTTTCACACAGGTGACATCGCTACAGAAAGAGTCCAAAGATTTAATAAGATTGCCACCTAGAGAATCAACTCTAGATGGCAAAGTCCAACCTATCTATCTAAATGTACCTCGCCCTTCTGAGGTATATGTCGATTTTCTTTAAAAAAAAAAATTAACACTACTAGCACCTACACAATCAGCTGATAATCTGTTGCATTCATTTACTGTTCTTTGTGAAAATGAGAATGTTCAAACATCTAGTCTACACTGCTTCTTTGCTAATTTAATTCCATATCCTCTAGTCCTTTTCTCCTCATTAACCGATAAAACAATATTTCTGTACATAGTACACAGGAAACGTAAGCAAGTTTTTGTTATGATAAAAACATGCAACCGAGTCAACTAACCAACTATCAACATGTAGTAATTTTATATAATGAAGGGCAATAATGTGACAAGCTAAAACGAATGTTAATTATAATAGACAAATGTGCCCATGTTAATCGCAACAACCAGATTGCTCTGTGTAACATTTGCGTTGTTGTGTAGTATCCGCCATGTTCCCGACCAAGCGCAGTTTCTCGCTCTCGTCCTTTGTCTGTTGTCAGAAACTAATCTTAGTTACACTAATTTTAACACTCCGTTTTTTCACTCGTATGCATTTACGCCATTTCATCAACCATCACTTTACTCAGGTAGGATCAGTGTTTTCCAACGAAACATATCCCAACATAAACAATTGAATAACTGACTCAACTAAATACCCCAATGATCGCATAGGGTAATGGTCTACGAAAACGGTGGAAACTAGAAAGAGCCCAATGCCGTCGTGGAGTTACATTTACAATCAACCAAAATTGACGGCCAAACATCTAGATTATTGGGCGCAGTGTTTTAAAACCAGGTCAATGTTCTTGCGCTTTCAATATTAATTTAAAAAATTCGTATGCAACTTGAGGTCAGCTTATTATCTATATTCTCCTAGTGGGAGTGGCTTTCGTCATATTTGCTAAAGAACGATTTAAGTTTTATCATAGCGTCTAAGTCGTTGATACACGGTATAATCTTCACACATTTCAGGCACGTTTTGTTTTCAGAGAATCATCATGGGAGATGTTCGCCTTCAGACATGCTAAAACACGCGCATGACATATGTCCGCTGCTGATGCCAACAAACTTCCAGTTAGCCAACAAACAATTATCAAGAACAACACACCTGTTTCATTACTTATAATGCCACATTTCCTGCTCGTGGTCATTTTTATCAAGGAATTAAAATAATTATAAGTGGATACTGTGTCAAAATCACTGATACATTATTTGCATTCCTTGAACCCGGAAGTAAATTTAGTTTTTGTATTTGTTATAGATCCACCCGAATTTGCCGATACTACCGTACAGTGGCGCCACCAGGTAGATTGAAATGCAACAACAATACAAATCATACCCTGCAATGTTTGCTGCTGAAAGGGAGCGACACAAACAACTGTTTTCCGAATGTGTAGTACTATTGCAAACGTATTAAAGTGTGTTACGTTGCGATAAATGTGTGCGTAACTGTTACAACGTACTATTTGTCTTCTCGTTCTCTCGCCAGGGTGAGCTGCTGTGCCAGCACGGCAGCGATAGGCTCAGCAACTTGGCATGTCCAGAAGTTGCATTGTGACGACGAGTATATTCCGTTGGCGGACTTTTATTGTAATACACGACTGTTGACTGTCTGCACAAATGTCTTAGTTTGGCTATTTATCTTCGCCAGGAAGAAACTGCGTTAATCAAGCACACAAATGCTTTATAATATATCTTCACGGGTGATTTAATTGTTTAATTGCGCGTTCTTTTCATAAATGAAAGGGTTAAATGTGTATGTTGTTTGTGTTCACAATGTTTTAGTTTGACGAACAAAACTGAGATTGAAATGCAACATTTACTTTAAGATTTCTTAATGACGTTAGTGAAATGGTCGTCAGGTCATAATTTGTTATATCCCATTCATAAACTTAATTACTATTAAGAAGACACTGGAGGAGGTTGTGACTGTGCCAGGTCCATCGTGGTTATACCACCTCCAAAAGGGTAATTATTATTAAACATAATTACATACTGATGGGGAGAGTGTGACTGGGCCAGTTCCTCACAACTGCAATGTGTTGGAACACGCTGCAGTCCGTGAAATGGGTGCGTGTTGACACCCCAGTATACCCCCTAACAGACACGTATACAAAAGAGATTTGGACGTGAACGCAGACGTGATTTCCACGGATCGGGTAGTCTAATACGTCACCATTCTGACACCCGCAGGATGTTGATAATGTAAGTTATGTTCTTACTGTATGTAGCATGCTACGATAATGTTATCATTGGAAGAGTGCATTGCTCTTGCTAAAAGTGTATCTCATAAAATAACAGATTAATATAAATGTCATATTATGGTTTAATACCTATACAATAGCGTCAATGTCTCGCAAAATCAATTGGAAACCAGGCGGGTAAAAATGTAATGAGATGTTAAACTGACGAAAACTTAAGGACTGGTTTTATAATGGAAAACTAACGAAACAGTAGTGGTTTGTAGCGTGCAACTCTGGATAGTAGTTCCTTTATACATTGTATGAAAATTATTTTAAAACACATAACACAAAGGAGTAAAACGAGACAATGCAACTTTTCAAATTACTACCACTTTGAAAATGTTGTTTTCGATTGTTTTACATAATTTAATTGTTGTAGCAGATGAAACGTTGAAAATACAATGTTGTCTATTATACACTTGTCCAAGATAAACCATGCCGGTCACGTGTTCATATTGTATGCATCAATTGGATGCGTTAAGAAATAGCTTCCTCCTCAGTTCTGCGCACATTACTGCTGGGAGGTGCAATAACACGACCTAAACATCGTGAACGTCAACTCACAGAACATCACTATTATTATCACTAAAGTATCGTGAACAATGGTGCACGGTGTGCCACGAGTTATATTTAAGTACCGTGGTAAATAACGCATATAACGCCAGAACTGCTACTCTAATGTAGTGATCGTTGTAACATTTATATGGGATATTTTTACTCCAATATCGTATATATATTTGTGCATATGGCACTATTGTTACACTAGTATCGTGAACATTACTGCATGTAACTCCCCTATTACAATAATATCGTAGATATTCCTGCGACGGACACAACTATTAGTCGTGAAAATACTTCGTGTGAACGAAGCCACATTGGGGAGCTGTGAGATGTATTGCCTTGTAACGTAATACTCGTGACGGTTACTGCAAGGGAGCAAATTACTGCGTGTAACAGCGGCAGCATAACCTTTAATGTTTGGGATAGCAGTATCGTGAACAAATGGAACAGCAGTAGTATGAACATTGTTGTGTGACTGCTGTTTCATGAACATTAAGATGTGAGACAACAACATCAGGAAGAGTAAGAGGGTGCTTGCTATATGAGCATCACGACATTTGAGGTATGAAACAACAACATAATGGCCATTAAGGTGTGAAACACCAGAAGCAATAACGTTACGATGCGTGAGTGCAACGTCATGAACGTTAAGCCATATGTTAGCAATATCGTGAACATTACGGTTTGTGACAGGATAATCATTAAAATTAAGTGTGTTGCATTTAAGATATATGCATTAGGGTGACGGACAGCAGTATCACCACAGCTGTAAAATGGGTGACTAGCGCATCATGAACAATAATGCATAGGACAACAGCGGCGTGACCGTTAAGGTGAGGGGAACCAGAATCGTCAATTTACGCGACAACAGCTTCGCTAACAGTAAAACACGGGGCCGGAGTACCTTTGCATTGACGCGTAGGACAACAGCCCCTATTCCTCTTTTTAAACAAATCTCAAAACAGCTTTCGCAAATCATTCCGCAATTGTTTCCATATCTCTAAGCGGGTTCTATAACGTATATGGTATAGCATAGTAGATCCCTGGTTATATACCGTATGTAGCATAGTAGTTCCAGCAGATAACGTTTAGAGAAATATAGTAATGCATGTGATTGGCTTAATAGCGTACTCTGTACATAATGTTACGTCATTGGTTCAATAGCATAGTTCGTACGTATGTTGAAATTATTAATAAGGCTCGTTTTATTCTAAAGATTGGGCAAACTGAACATGTGTGAGTAGTCACAAAGGTCTTCTATAATACAGAATGCATAGAAGCGGAACCACGGGTGGTCTTTTTCGATGGAAATTGGCTTTGATCAATCGCCAAAAACAGCGTTGTTGTAGAATTAATCCAACAAAGGTAAATAACTTACCTGTACAAACGATCTAACGTGTCATGGTTGACAATAGATCAGTTTAGTCTTCGCTCGAATTTATTCTATAACTAGTCGAGCGAAACATTGAACTGCGATAAGCACATTCAAGATAGTTACACAAATCGTACCATGTCAGCAGAAACTGTAACAAATACGGAAATCGTTTCTACAATAATCATACATTACATACAATGAATTCGATACAATCAATGCGAGCCTCACTATAATTAATACTTGATTTGATATACACATACGTATATGTACACAACAATGTCCCCACGTGGGTAGGGCAATAGTTCACAGGAAGTCTTCGGTACAGTGCAACCAATCACGTTTAAGAACACGTGACTCACTGTTTCAGCGTCTGCTTCCATATCACACACTTGTCACAATGGCAACATAATATCCAAAGGTTTGTCCTGGACGGAACTTGACAGGGCTATGCCGCTTGGGCACAAGCAAGGCCGTGTGAACACGACACGCGTGAGGCGTCTTTTGCGCAGTTTCAAACCGTCACCACGCGTCATGAAACAAATATCACAATTTACAATCACGAGAACGAGGCCGCGTCACGTGTCCGCGGACAACGAGGCCACGTCACGTGCCCGCCACTCGCGCTGGGCGGTGCGCGCTAGAGGCACGTGTGGACCGTGTGCACGCTGACGCACGTGTCACACACCACCTCGCAGCACCAGTGAAACTTACAGCGGCAGTTCTCAAAACGTTTCACTCGCCGCGTCGCGTAGCCTCGTTGACAGCACAGCAGTCCACAGCCGCCGATACCGAACGACTTCGGGTCGCACTCGCGGCCTCGGGTGCCGAGCGAACCCTTCTGGCGGTTCGGCACGCAATAGTCCGGCGA